>DWNY01002010.1:0-11640 GCA_018250635.1 Telegonus apastus
GGAGGTCGCGCGAGGAAAGCGCGACCGGTCGTCACCCGCGCCGAGGAATTAAAATTTTTCACGTAAACTGGTTTGATAGCGCGTACGGTGGCGGAGTGGGGGTCGCGAATACGCGCCACGCCGGTCATTAGCTGGTTCGCAGCGAGGCGCGCGCGCGTCCCGTCCCGTCCTTGCTCTGCGTACGCGGTGCCGGTACACACGCCGTACATACGGACATGTAATATACGCGATGTCGTCGTTGATCGCCAGTTAATGTGATTGAGTGCGGGTGGTAAAATATTGTGACATAAATTAACGTCGTAATTTAAAAAAAAAGTAAGAATTCTTTATGCTTAATTATCGCCGCTGTGATTAAAAACGTTACCGAGGATTTAGATAAATCGATTGTAGCCTTTCAACACTATGTTTAGTTTTTGTAGTTGTCGACACTTAATTTGAAAATTAACGTTTACACTCGTATAGGTGGCACTTAGCGTTTGTCTTTTCACCGGTTGTTATCAGCTAGGAGTAGTTCATTAATTCATGATCATGTCACCGCATTATAATGTGTGCCCGCGACACTAATTTCATGCAAAACAAACACGACGCGCGATAAGCGGCCGGTGAGAGCGTCGCGGCGGTGGCGGGCGAGGTAAGGGGGAACGCCGAATTTCTCTTATCAACCGCTTAACGCGCCTCAAGGTCGCCCGTTATCACTCGCGGTTCGTGCGGAATAGATGGATTTGTTCCGTGATTGCGCGCATCACTAGTATTTACTGTAAAGTGTTCATGAATTGTTTCTACTTACTATGTAAATTCTTTCTCAATTTCTTTCGGTTTGCATTTTTGTGATTTGATGAACTAAGAACATTTATAAGATAAAATTAATTAAACGTTTGCAAATTGGATATATTGCCAAATAAAATAATTTGCCATAGTTTTTTTTTTACCTACAAAAGATATATCTGAATCCTCTGTTAGGTACGTGTAACAGAACTGTTAGTGTATATAATTGTTTACTAACGCAAATCGGCTTTAGTCTAGCTAGTGTGCAATGTAGATCGCGACCTACTTGCGCGTGATTGAGGATAAAACAATATAAATAGCCCGTCAACGCTCGGACGTGCGTCGTGAGCTTACGGATAACTAGTTAACTGGTGCGTTCAGTGTTGTGAAGTGATAAGTGTGTTGGCGAGTGTGATGCGGGCATGATGCGGCACGCGGCGAACGCTGCGGCCGCCTGGACCGCTCCCGGGGAGGTCTGGGAATACGTCAGCCAGCTCGTCAGCTCGTATCACGACCAGCACGACTGTCAGGTGCGTTAACTGTGTACACACCGTCTTATGTCTTTTGTCGGGTTTTCATCCAACCTGATGGAGCTCTAGCTACGGACATGGATGGAGTGAACTATGCATGAGGAGCACGTTTTTTTTAAGAGAGAGAGAGAGATATAGAGGTTTAAGCTATAATCCAGCGCGCTGGTGAAGTGCGGATTGTTTAATTTACACACCTAAAATTGAATTGATTAGGAGTATTGAGGTTGACCATACTTGTGTTGCTTCACTAGCACTTAGCTGGACAACGATATTGCACCTAACTTTATTCGTGTGGAAGGATGATCTCCTTCAAATTATACTCCAAAATTCATTAAATAGGACTGAATTGTTTTTGTATTTGTTTGTGTAGCTTTTAGTTTTTCCGAGATTTGTCTTGTCCTATTGCTTGGGCCTTTTGAACGTGCAGTTGGTTAAGCAGTCAACTTGGGGTGAAGTGGTCTGTGATGCCCACTAACTAATAAACGATTCCAAGTAAGATGCTCTGATTTTGGTCACCAGGTTTTTGCATAACACCTAGAATAGCATAGTTTCCTAAAGATTAAGTTGATAAATTTCATTTCATTAGAACTTCGGTTTGACAAGAATACCGCAGTATAAATTTAATACATTACAATAAATTTAATAACCTAGTAAAAAACAGTTTCTTTTTTATTCTTTTGTTCGGAAAACTAAGGAAACATTCAGTAAATATATCTTCTCCGTTAATATTCTGCAGCTCGGACCGTCCTTTTCATGAATTTAGGTAGATACTTATTTAAGCTTAAAAAAATATTTAATGTTTGGCTTGATAATTACCAAACTATAACATATGTAATTCAACATTCATTTTATCCGATATCGGATTCTCGAAGACCCTAATATTGCATATCATACATATAAAATGAGAAAGGCCTGGGACAGCCAACACTCGCCTCGGTATACATGAGCACTCGACCATACCATCAACAACACGAGTGACTCACGTCTATTAGCGCCTCTTGTAATTCACATATTAGCATTATTCATGCGAAAGACCTAGTTAATATTGCGGGATAGGTATCTCGTTGCATGCCATACGAAGACACGACGGTTAGTAAGAGATCGATGGGTATCTTTGGAACGAGTTTACTTTCGAGCTATCGAAAATACTACGATGTGTTAGTGTATAACGAAAAAATTAAAGAATTATCGGGAAGAAACTAAAAAAACCTGAGTGTGTTCTGAATTCTCATAGTTAGATGCGTGTAGTCCACTATTTCGCACTTGTGCCCGATGCACTATCTGCTCTTTTTATTCTGAGTGGTGACCTGAACCATTTCTTTATTTTAGAAATGACCAGCATTTGTTTTATGAATAAAAAAAAATTATGACCGTGGTCGAATTATGGCCACTGGGCGAACGTTCACTAGGCGAACGCCAGTATACTCTCGAGAACTAATTTTTTATGCCTGGGATAAGTATATTAGATTAATGTATATTGCTAAAACGGTCAATATATAAGGACCCATTGACGTATTCCAGTATCGAATTTCACATGAACACGACTTCTTACTGTTATTCCATGTCCATAATAAGTACATATGTACATAATTATAAATCTTCATATAACAAAATTTACTTTGTTACATTTTTAGGCGGGAATTGCAAGTATATTTAGTGGATATGCTATATTAATCCCGGATGTTGCGTCAATCTCACTCGATAGATAATGACGTCAATCCAATTAGATGTTAACTGTAGTTACTTCTTATGGGAAGCGCTACACTTTCCGGCTATTTGAATAAAAGAAGTCACGCAATGGATTTGAAATGAGGTAGCGTGATATTATTTCTTTGCTATATTTTCTTGAGCTGTGTGCAGTCCAAATTTGTGTTTAGGAAAGGATTTTAAAAAAGGTTTTCATTTTTACTATATAGGATTGTAATATATGACCTTTGGCAGTTATCAAATTGCATCGGTCCAATTAACAAAAAAAATAACAATTTGGAAAAAAGTTCCAACATCTACTACTAGGATCTAGTATGACAACGTGTAACGTATAACAGTACCTGTACCTATTGGTTAACAATATTGTAATAGGTAGGTACTTAAGTATTATCGTGTAATAAAAACTGTGAAAGAAATAAATCATAAGCGCCATAATTTGCAAGATTCCGAAATGAGTAACATGTTTTGTGATTCGCGACGGGTATCTAAAACGATTTGAATGTTATATGAATTTATAGTATAGCTTTATCTGACTCTTGTCCGTTGAACTTATTTGTTAAGAGTCTAGCAATAAATCGCCACGTAATAGACCGATCGAACTTGCTTCGTTTGACCGTGAAATTGTGATCGGACGAGCGTGACCGCGTCGCGTGTTATTCATGCAATCGTATTTCGCTCATATCTGCGTTAAATGCTATCTTTTCGTAATTATCCCTAAACTGCTCTGTGAATCTGGTTAGAACTAAATACTGTGGGTATTTTTCGTTCATTTGTAGTTTATTCCACAGTTTAGTTCATATCATTACGCGTATGATCTTCATATTGTTCATGCAAGTTCCTTAGTGTTTTTCATGCAATCCTATTTCTCATATCTGCGTTAAACGCCATCTTTTCAGACTACAGAATACCTATATTCTTTTTCTTTTTCGTCCATTTGTTGATTATTTTACAGTTTACTTCATATCATTATGAGTATTATCTTCGTATAAATCATGAGGGTAAAATATTCAGATTTTCTTTACTTATTCTGTACCTAATGACTAAGAACACCTGCTTAATATCGTATAATTACTACATGTGGCCTAATTTGCCTACATATCTATATATCTATCATACGATCGATGGTTTAATAACAAAGCAAAAAAGGGTTTTCAAACTCATTAATAAATTAGTTTCATGTTTTACTAATGAGTTTAAAAAAACACACACATTACGTGTCAATAATAGATATTTGTTATTGCTTGGCATGCGTCAAAACTCTTTTCTTTATATCTGTATATCATTTACACACGTTGAAAATTAGACATCTTCGATGTTTAACCGGTTTGTTTTTTATCTAAGAATTTATCTCATTTTATGTCCGGTTGGTAGTTGAGTATTGCTATTTTAAAATCTGTTTGTATCAATAAAATGTTTATAACGATCACGTCGTGATACTTTTTTGGGTGTTTTCAACAATAGGTAGAGATTTGGTCGGAATAACAAATCGGCAAGTATTTGTCGGTTTGTTTTTGTAGTATTTTATTTAACAACATAATATTATTACACGATTCGAGTTTCAACGGCAGTGGACATAATGATGTCGTTGAAAATAAGACCAGTGTTTCTATGAACGCAACTAATGATCAATTAATTGCATTTTTTGCACAAGACATTCGCTATAATATCACCCCGCCTACGAAGGTTTTTGCTGCGTAACGAGATCATTATTAAAGAAAATAGAGGCACGATGATGTCGGACCTACGACTCGATCCTGATTGATGTCAGTCTAAAGCCCTACCGGTCTTATCTCAGATACCTAATAGCTTTAACGAGATTACGGTACTTGCCCACTTCAATTTACATATCTTCCTCATTATTGTAAAATGCTTCAATGTTATGATTTTTTAATCGCTAAAAATCGATTACTTAGAATTTCAGGGGCTTGTAGGAGCTATGATAATTTTTCCTGTTTCAATATTTGTAGGTAGGTACACGGAACAAACACCATTCACAATTTTTCTCAATTAAATATTGTTACAATAGAATTTTTATACAGGCATTGCTTGTTGAAATTTATAAGTTTATGTTTTATTCAAATGCTAATGAACGTTATGTCTACGTGATGTTAAATGGCAATTCCTGCCATTGAAATGAACAAATTCATTATATTCTACAGAACGCTTTATTATGTAAGATATGAGTACAATACTGCCACAAACATAGCCGGGTAATTAAGGGGTTTGCCCACTTATAGACGACCATTTGTTTATTGAATCTCCAACCGTTTGATATATTTTGCAAAATTGCATTGTTCATTATACTACAGTGGTTTTTATATGTAATTTTTTACACGCTATTGTCAGTGGCTTGATTGCTGTTTTAATGACCGATTATGCAAGTTGTCTACGTTTTATCTAATGTCGTCGATGACTCATTGGCATATGTAAACAGCACCTAATGCATATTTATTTTTATCTATGTTTTATGTTTGACCACATACGTACAATGTTCAATGCAAGGCTAAATTATTGAATTAAGACCGTGTTTTAGATTATTATAATTTATCATCTCAGTTTCTTGTCTGTCAATTATAAATTATTTGTATCACAGATAAAATAATTAACACCGCTGTTGACGTCAAATCTTGTAATCTTGTGTTTTGTTGATCAATCAAATCAAGTCAAAAATATTTTGAAGTAAATCCTCGTAAATTTTTTTTTTTTGTAAATCGCCACTGCAAATTTTTCGTTGTGGAGAAGACGTGGCGTAAGACATTCCTTGACACATCTTTTAAAAAGTATCATATATGTTTTCTATTTACGCTAAAGGAACATCTTAATGATCAATTAAACAATAAATAATTGTTGTTATTATTCTATGGAATAAAACCGTAACCAAAATAATGAGTTCAAATAGGATTTCGAAATTTACCTAGAGGCGTATAAGTCCTAAATTCTGTTATGTCGTCGATAAATCAACATCACGTAGTCAGTTAAATCTGGCAAGTTGGTGCGCAATAATATCCATCAATTGCAGCAACATAAGCTGAATGCGGTTATTTGGCAGGCGGCAGGCGGTTCGCGACATTTAGTCGAGAGGTGCATGCCTACATTAATGCCTTCACGACGTAGCGGTCGTATTGCATTTTGCGGTATTTGACGAGTGTTGAATTTGCAGACGCGCTTATGACGGCGGGAGGCGATGGTAACTTAAACCGGTTGAACACCTTTGTCGCGTCCACTGCCGGCTTTAAGTGACATCCGCAAAAAGTACGCAACCGCATGCGCAACACCGGTGGATTCTTAATCAACGCTTTCATATCAAAACTTAAATATAATCGTTTGCCCTGTAAACTGGATCATTTATACGAGGCATTGATTTGCCTCGCCCCGAGTCGCTATTTAAACCGGTTGGACTCTTGTCTGTGAACATAGACGATTATAGACTCTTGTCCTGCGAATACAGACGAACGCAATGCATTCCCACTTGTCCATAGACAGATATCCATCTGTCCGGTAATGATTCTATTAAAATAACCAGCGTGAGCCTCTTAACTGTCCGTATCTATGAAACGCAGTCTCCTCGGACTTACGGCAATAGTTATTATTATAATGTAAATTGCGATAGAAGCGCTATAAATGCGTACGTAGGTGTAATGCATACAGCGAGACAGGTAAAAGTTGTGAGGGAATGCAGTTGGATTGTATATGAGTGAGTGCATTCGACACGTTGCGCACTCGCTCGACTTGGTCACATCGATTTTATGCACCATTGCTGCAAGCTCATATTCAATCGGCCTCTTTATAAATAATTCGCCGACCCTCATACGGGCTTGTTGTATTAATAATAAACGTGCTCAATCAGCCTCTTCATGTGCCAATTAAATATTTATAAGGGTTATACTCTTCTGTATTTAGTAGTGTCTCACAAGTTTGCAGGTTCTGGTTTTTTGTTATTCCCTTTTTTGTTCTTAAATGCCCTTTGTAATTAATTATTGGCGTGCTATTTAAATTTACGCACATTTAAAATTACTTTTGGAATTTTTTCAAAGCTTTATGCTGATCTTCGTCATCAACAGATTTCTTTTTTTGTTTGAAGCTATCACACTACGGTTGATGAACTAAACTTTAGTTCAACAACCATAGTGTGATAGTTTTAGTTACTAAAGTGTGATCATGTAAACGTTTTGGAAAAATTTTACTTATTGTTGATTACTACCACTACGAACAGTAGTATTTTTATAAATATTTAGTATCAACATTTAGTTTATTTTAGACTCTATTTTACTCATATATTGATAAAAGATTTCACATATTATCTAAATCTAAATATTTTATATCAGGACACGGATTATTGCGTATTAACGGCACGTCGTGAAGGGCGCTCTGGGAATCGGGATAAGCCGGTCCAACGGCCATCTTAGCTTTTGCGTCGTTTAATAAAGCCCCTGCGACAACTGCACGCCTTTGTAGGGCTGACTACCATAATGCTATTATACATAAAGTATATACATGTGTGGTGTGTGTTGTAAAATCTGCGCGGCTCTTTTACCGAGATTATTATTAACCCTTTGTGTGCTCACTTAAACGAAATCCGACGTTCTGGTTTTAATATTCTAACGAAATCTGTCGTTATGATTTTAGAGTGAACGACTATTTTTAATTTTACAAAATTTAATCGTGCTTCTTATTTCAATTTTTTACCAAATCGACGCAAGTAAATAAAATTTTTCTATATGCTCTCACGCTTTTAAGATAACTGTTAGATTTTTTTTAACCATTTTAAGAATTATTTCTTTTGAAAAAGGAAAAAGTGCATGAAGTGTAAAAATGCCCTTTTCTTTTGATTTTGTTGATAGGCATGTTTTGGTGTCAAAAGATTTTTTTATATTAATTGTCCGTTACTTTATCAAAATAGATAGCAAGGAAAGCTGTTATTTAGTTTCCATTAAGTTAGTATTACAGTAATTAACAAGCTACTATTATATCAATGTTACATGTTTATTTATATATTGTTGACGGATTTGAGTACCTGTTGCTCAATACCATCTAAAAGATCTCGTCTTGGTTACGCACATGGCGACAACATCTATAGTAGCTACGATCCAGCCCTAACTCCCGATCGGGTAATGCAAAACGAGCCACGGGAATAAATCGTTTACATGGTTGTCGGCGTAAACTGGTCCCGCTGCCTGCCGCGCTCGGTGATACCTCCCGGAGGTAGGAAGCCATCGGAGATGACAACGCCTGACAATATGACATTGACAATAAAAAAATTGAAGATAATCATCTGAATCATAATATATTCTCTTATCAGAAGTAACTTAGCAGGTATGAAACACAAAATTTAAGTAGGGCAATGAAAGCACGTTAAAATCTTAGACGTTACAAATTCGTCTTGAAATACAACAAATCTAAGATCTCCGCTAAACTAGGTCAAGGCATTTCTAAATGCGTATTGTATATTTAATGAAGCACTTCAAATTAACTGAGATGGTTTACCATCTTCACGTAACAATTACAAGAGGCTAAGGCACGGAGCTATTTAAGAAAAAAAAGTTCAAAATGAGCAGTGCTGAGTGAAACGATCAGGTTAAAGTAAATCGAAAAGTACAGCTTACACAAACATTTAATGTAGCTGCGTAAGGCAATTCACCGGAGCACGTAGGATACCACATCTGATTATAGTGTACGCACGGTGTTAGTATACATTTGTGCGGTTGGTACACGGTGTATACGTGCAGTGGCGGTCTTATCTCACCATTAGAGTTATTACGGGACGGTATCTCGCCCATCGCACCGCTTCGATTGTTTCTGAACGCGCCACAAAGCCGCGCGCTACCACCGTAATTGACCACTGTTTATTTACACGACGATCTCTTATTTTATACAGCACTCTTGAAGTTTATATCATTCGATGTACTCTATTCACTAACGAGAAAATGTCAGTCACGTGAATATGTTCGTTTTTTTCAGTATGTACAACAGTTTATTGTAGATTAGCGGTTACCTTGACTAGTTTCAATAACACTTATTTCTTTATGCGGACTTGCTGTTTTATTGTTATTATCCTCTTATCCTCTAATCTCTGAAGGATTTTATTATAGTACTAACAGTGAAGTATCACGTATTTATAACGACAGAAACTGACTGGCTATTTGATTACCTTAGTAATCAATGTAATAATGTCAATTTGCTACGTAATTCGTGTTAAACCTCTTATAAGTTTTGTTTTGTGGTTAGTCGTTTTACTTGTTATTTTACGATTCATTTTGCATTTTTGGTGGGTGATAATACGATCGTAGTGATATATTATAAAATTGAAAATTATGTTCTGAAGATCTAATTGTGTCAGTAGGTCTTATGATTTTGCTTTAGATGTTTTTGTCATTGATGGAAATATTTTATTTCTTGAATATAGCTGATATGTAGGTGAGATAAACAAGAGTGCCACTGAGTAATCGAACAGCAAATGACGTTCAGCTCAGCTAAGGGCAACGGTACAGATAGCATCGGATGATTGCCGCCCACGCAACGCTGCGATCGCTCGCTTGTGCCTTGTCACTTATCATTAGGGACTGAATCTGTTTCTATAATAGTTGTTTGATATGTAATGGACTGGACGTAAATTGCGTACGTCTTTTAACTAGAGCTTTGATGTAAATTCTGTTTGGATAACAAATGATAACGATTGGAGTCTATGGAGTAACGTTTTAATTAAGCCCCGATTCAAAAAGAATTTCCCTTTTATTGTTAGAGTTGGAAGCACGAATTAAAAGTTAAACCGATTTAAGAGAATTTTTAATTGAAAAGTTGAGCTAATCCTGACCGTTAGTCAAATATTTGATGAAAATCTGTGTAGTTCATTGCTTTGTAGTAGGTACTAATTGCTATCATATCCAACATCTGACTTTTAATGATTTGTTTAGTGTCCATTTAACAGGAATTCAATCAATCTTTATAAAATACAATAAAAATACAAGAGTTCAATCACTAGATTACTCACTTTGTGGCACTACTCCTATAACTATATGGCTTCATTGTCATACACCGTTGCGTATTCAATGAACAATGGATTGTCGATCCGTTAAACATTGAGATCACCAAAAAGGTGACCATATTGCCACGCAGTGGCCTTGGTGGTAACATACATCTATTCAATTAGCGCAGGCGACGATCGGAACCGGCGTATCCGCGCGAGCAGTGCCGCCTCCGCGTGGGAACACCTTACGTCCTTCCCTTTCCACACCATGAACAAAGCAGGCATAACTATAAAAGCCTTTATTAGCCCTAAATAACAATTTGCATATACTCAACATGCGTTGAGAAACTTTTTGAACGTAATTATATTCGACATATTTATGTAGGCCCTGAAGTAATTTACTGAACACGCAAAAGTAATGTAGGTCTGATGTTTGTGTGACCATCTTGAAATTGAATCGATGTGGCGATTACGTGAATACTGAACATATGATAGAAGCTATTATGCTTACAAGTTTTATAATTTTCATGCATGTATTGTACTTAACAGGTTAGTTGATTGTAGAACAAGAAAAAAAGACATGTAACGTGTGAAAGCCCACAATCCGAGGTTTGAATAATCCCGGCACGCTATGTTGGGGCAGGTCAGGCATTCGTATGGCTTCACGTTGATTGTAGGTGTAACTTTATGATCGCACGCTTCTGCGCGCTACTATTGTTCTAATGGGCCCTCGGCCCTCCGCTGGCGTCTCTTGTACTAACACCCGTCTTGTTACTCGCCGACTCGAGGTCACGCGTTCAACTTGATCTCCCGATTCTCCACGCGTTTGTGGGAATTGTGTGGACGATTATTTAAACGACCTTTTTGTGTCGATTGTTATTTATAGCCGTCGATCGTTTATATTGCCAAGTGCCCTTTTTGCGCCAATTAGCTCATTAATTCCAATATCTCTATTTGTAAGCCACTAAACTGATTATTCGACGTTCTTCGAAGTTGAATAAGGACTCTAATCGTGCATTTGCTATCGCTGTCAATTAATCTCTAGCAGCTCTGTGACTTTTGACGTGCCGTCTTTATTTCGTGTTGGTGTGACGAGGTACTGCAATATTTTACACATGATTAGAGCCGCGCGCACCGGCGCTGTATGGCTAAGCAAATTGCGCCGAACGCGACGCGAAGTCACGATCTGAACTTCGCGGGAACCCGGGAGAATTTCTAGAGAATTCCAACGTAAATGCTACAACAGATATTAATGGCGGTATCGCCGCGTATACCGGTTCGCATTTAGATACATCTTTAATCGAGTCTATATTTCCCATTGAATAGATCATTAGTTCTTCATTATACACTAGGAACTATAATGAAATTGCTTTTGATTTAAAATGAATCACTCTGGTAATGAGCGATTAGATCTTTCCCAAGGATGTCAGTTATTTCGTCTTGGCATACCTTCATGTCGGGACTTATCAGCTTGTACTTTATTTAAATTAGACATCGCTCCTAGGCTAATTATATCGCGTAACGGATAAGGAAGCCGCGGCCTCCTATCTTGTCATCAGCGAGTGCTGCTACCGGGAACATAATTATTTAAATATTTCTTCATTGAAAAGATTCGGTATAGAAATGTTACAATTTCAATTGTAAATATTATAAGCTTGAAGTTTCCGAAGTGTT
>DWNY01002011.1:0-11639 GCA_018250635.1 Telegonus apastus
AGCAATTCACGCTTTTTTACAATAAAATACACTTTTTCTTATTTACATTATGCTTAATTCAATTCAAAGTAAAAAAAAAAAATAAGTTAGTTTTTTCACAAAACCGTGTTTTTTAGTTTTGTTTCCTTATTATTCATTTCTTATTTTTAATTGGATTTTTATAAACATATTATTGCATAGTTTTCGGCCCTTGAAATGTCTGAGGTTCTTGATAAGTAAGGAAAAGTTTTAAATTATTCCGTTGTTTTGTAGTCGGCCAAAATCATGTTCAAAGCTTCCGTTACAAACATACCTGCATAATAAAGGTGGATATCCAATAAACGAGTGTTAAAAAACGCACTTCAATTTTAATCATTTCTACACATTCAGCAAATTCAATCCTTGTAGAATTAATTTATCAACGATACAAACATCAATAGCGAGATCATTAAGCAGGAGGCGATAGCATCCGTCGAAAAAAACCGTCAAGCGTCATTACACGTAATTCAGTCGTTTGAAGCGCGAGTTAAAAGTACATCAGTCTTGTTCTGACATGTCGGTAAACTTGTTTACAGAGATGTAATTTGTTACAGCCGACCAGCTGGTGGAGAGCTGTGACGTCGCACTACTTGCTACGAGCCGGTGTTAGGGCCTGATCGCATTAGGTGTTAATGACGCGCGTTTTGAAAACGATATTTAAAAAATATATTTTTTGTTTTATAAAGTGTACATGCTTAGGAAACTTGGTGCCGCTTGAATAACAACGCACAGCTTAAACTGGTGGGCATGTCGAAAATCGTGATTTAGCCAGGAGCTCCATAAATAAAAGGATAAATATTAGAAAGATTTTATGAAAATTAAACTTGCGAAGAACTAACTAAATACGGTTGTGTTGAGTAAATCTACTAAGAAGAAAATTCTATGTCAAGTTATTATAGACATTTCAATATTATTTCAACACTATATACCTACTACATGCGATTAACCGCAAATATTTTCGTTTTAAATATTTTTGGTGGTAATAAAAATTATCTAATAACTTATTAATATAACTACAAGATCTATTTATCAAATAGAGAAAATGAACCGCATTTGGTTATTGCGAATAACATTGTTTGTTTGCATCTGTTTTGCGACTTGTTTAAAACGCCTTGTGCATACACACCCTTATTTAAGGAGAGGTAAGGAGGACCAGCAAACTCTGGTCTCGAGAGATGAGTTAACAGAATTGTTGAACGGATCATTAGGCAGATGTATACATGTTATTCGATCTTTTTTCAAATTACCCCCAAAATTCGTTTAGTCGACTTGTTTGGCACCCTTGCTTCTCGTTTGAGTACCGTGTTACGAAGTATGGATTCTATTTTTAGAATTCGGTCATTTAATTTTTGACATATTTTAAGTTATATTGAAATTTAATAAAATAGATTTTGAGAACGGAAATTTAAATTACGAAATAACCTTAGTTGCGTATTATTTTAAATATTTTTCGAAATTCGAAAAATAAATAGATCTTATAAACTCTACGTCTGAGCATCAATCTCTCTAATATCCTTTTCGGTTTAACTTTTTCCTGGATTTAATCCCTTAATATAAAATTTGAAATAAAGTCTTCTAAAGTGGGGATGTATCTACACAAACATTTTACTTCTACAAAAGTATCGTACCCACTGCAATAAAGCTGTCATTAGTGCTATCAATAGATGTAATCTTAAGTAATTCATCAATCCTTTAATTTCTAACATTGAATTTTTACCTGACAGTGGGGTATACTCGCTATCTAAGGGCTCATTTTGAACGCCCAGTGTAAATTTTCAAATTAAAAATTCATAAAAATTGGAACATTTTCCGATAAAGTTATGAAAATTCTTTTTGGCATAGATACAGCTTTTGTTCTCGATTTCATGAAATATTGACAAATGAACGTCTAGCAAGGGATCTCTCTAAAGAGGGATTTTTTCAATTTTGCCCTCAAAAGATAAATTCTGACAAACGGGGGACAGACATTGAAATGTCTATAATTGGAAATCATTGAGAACGGCAATACAATCTTATGAATTCATTCCAAAACTTCACAAAAACTTCGTTGATAGTCCTTAAGATCGAAGCGTTAAGGTTCAATTTGGTTTATTTTGAAGTTTTGCAAGCGAAAAATATTCTTTGTAAATATTAGGCAAAGATTTTTTAGGACGCTTACATTCGCAGATTTGTGACGTGTTAAGTATTGTTGAAAAGTTGGCGAAAGAAATTGTTATTGGGGAAGATTTTTATTAATTCTTACAATGAAGTGATGTTCATTTCGACAATTTAGATAGAAGCGTCATACTTATTAATCTCTTATGAATGTTAATTAGGTTAAGAACTTCCTCAATCTTTGTCGTCGTCAACCCATTATTGTCCCGCTGCTGGGCACGGATCTCCTCTCACAATGAGAGGGCTTTTTGGCCATAGTCCACCGCGCTGGCCAAGTGCGAATTGGTAGACCAAAAGTTAGGGGTGCGCCTGGGATTTGAACCTCGGACCTCCCGATTGAGAGGCCGAGTTTCAACCATTAGGCTATCACTGCTTATATTAATCAATCTTTATATTAAAAACTTAGTTTCTTGGCCATAAATGAATTGGCCAACAAGTGAATTTAAAATAAAGAGGGCGTAAAGTATAAAAATCGATGCAGATAATTTTCTCTAGTAATGCTAGTATATAAAGAATTGACCCAGTTTTAGTAAACTTGGTAAAAAGCTAGTACCTATAGAATGTTTTTCTGTAAAAAATGAAGAAAGAATTGTATCCTTCAATTACGCTACAATTAAAAATAGTGTAGAACAATTTGAAGTAATAAAACGGAACACGTTACATCTTGTAAAGTAAACAGTTTATTTCTGATCCTCTGTTTATTTCTTTTGATGTGACGTGGGAATTCAGCACGTTTGAATGATCCAGATATTGAATATATGAGAACGGAGTATATTTGCAGTGAATAACACTGTCGTATGTTTTTAAGACAGTAGACTAACCTTGTAGAGTAACTAGAAACTTGGTTGATGACGCTAGCCAACTGTAGATTGGTTATTTCATATCTTGAAATTTTCATACCTTTAGAATAATATGTAGAACTCTTAAACATGAATTAACCCTCCTGATAAGCGTTATATTACATTACCTTTGTACAGTAAACTTCTAATATGCACAAACATTTTTAATAATTTATTTAAATCGCTTCTTTTAAATTTGAATTTCGGACCTCTGTTATTACAAGAGAAAATTTATATTATTGCTTACGGTTAAATTAGGGTGATATCGTTGTTATATCTGTATGTTAATCTATTGTGTTAAGATTTGAAGGGATTGGTAAGGTAGACACTTGCATGAGACGTTCTAACTTAGACCTCATTGTTTGCAACGCATCCGACTCCAGGTATAAGTCCGATCTTATATTGGGTTGAGTGTGCACGGTCGAGTGCTACCTCTGAGGACTCAGTTGGGACCCCTCGGACAAATATATCACCCTTGCCTCCCAAAAACAGCAGCGCTTAACACTGCAGTTTTTTTTTACAGTTACTTTTTTTTACTTACTTTACAGAATTTTTTTTTTACTTTTTGGGGGTCAACAAACAGTTAACAACAAGGTTTACTTAATTACTAATTAACAAAAAAGTCTTATTATATCGTTAACCAGCACCGTAGATCACATATTACTATAAAGTATAATAGCAAAGGTAGAGAGTGGCTAAAGTTATACAAAAATTAAAAATACAAAACTGGAAATGAGGAAAGGTTATATAAAGTTCGATATTTACTTAATTTTATAAAATCTACTATTATTGCAGACTACTCCAAGGGTGTAGTCAGCAGTTGTGTTTTAAATGTGCCGGGTGGGGTATTTGGACTTCTATCATCTTTATTGGAAACTGAAATCAGGCCTTTAATAACATGTTCACATAATCGACTACCACACTATTTCAACAAAATATACTGAATAGAGGAATTTTCTTAGAAAATCCAACAAAGGCGAATCGATGGGCGGGCGGGTTCCACATCAGTCATCCTGACACATCAATGAGGTGCGGAAGCGTGCAATTATTTATTTTTAGGGAATGTTTAGAGTTACCCGGGGGTCCTGAGGCGATTCGTTTAGATGGGACCT
Organism: Telegonus apastus; assembly: GCA_018250635.1. NCBI lineage: Eukaryota > Metazoa > Arthropoda > Insecta > Lepidoptera > Hesperiidae > Telegonus > Telegonus apastus. The sequence goes on from DWNY01002011.1 coordinate 4,124, forward strand.
TAAAAAAATATTGGGAATTGGACAAAAAAAACGTTTGTACGTTTGGACGTTAGGCAACTTATAAAGTTAGTATTGTTACTTTCAGAAAGGTACATGTACATATATTGCGTGAGGTTTCGTCGTCCCAAATGTCCCACTGCTGGGCACGGGTCTCCTCTTAGAGTGAGACGTGTTTAGACTTTTCGTCATAGTCTACAATGCTGATTTAGTACGGATTGCCCGACTTGATACACCGCTGAACTTTTTTTTTATTCTAAGACGTGTAGATTTCTTCACGGCGTTTTCCCTCATCGTTTAGACATGTTATTATTAATTTCTATCACAAATTTATGTAAAATCAGACGTCCCTATTATTTGTAACTGAAAGTAGGAGTTTAACTACTAGGCGTCAAAAGTAAAAAAAATATCGCGTTAAGACTATGGAATTTCTAATTAAACCAGTTGAACTCTTAGATTATATGCGACTTACCATTAAACCCATGTTATCATTGTTATTGGTATGAATATTTTCGATAAATAACCAAGAAATAAACAAGTCAGGTGCAAATTTGGTATTCCTTTCACAAACATTCCTATTGAGTAAATCAACAAGTAAAACCCACGAGAACCCAAAACTACTGCGTCGCAAAAATGAAATCCATTATTGAACTTACATTTTCATTTTATTGGCCCAAAGTAGAAACTCCGATTGTATTTTACTTTTACGAAAATGTTCAAAGCTGCCGAGAATTTCGAAAGTTCGCGATATTAAAATAGGCGTCCAGATTTGGAAACTTTGGCGCCATCCAACTATTTTGGAGAGAGACCAAAAGGATGGCTTCCATTCAAAACTGAGATTCGCGACAGAGTTGACGCTAGTTGAACTTTTTAACTGTAAACTGCTGAAGTAAAAAAATATATTTGTACAGAAATTAGGATTAAACTATATTCAAAGGTACTGGAGGGAAATTGGTAATAAATTAGATAGAAATGTCACCCTTTGTGGTTCGACTCCGGAGCACCAGCGTCACATATTTTTGCCTTATAACAGCAGCGTTAAACGCTGCTGTGTTGTGGTTTAACGGGTGTGGTAACGGAGGCATACTTATTCGAGACGTTCCTACTTAGTCCTTCGATGAAGCAACGCATCTGTGGCCGACTTCATGTAGGACGGATTTTATCTGGTTTATTACAGATGTCCATGGCTGGCAGTGGCCATATACCATCCGGGGGGCTGCATGCTGCATTCCTTTACACTTGTCATCAGGTAGCTTGTCTGCCTTAACTTTAGGTTTGATTATAAAACAAAACTACTAAAAACAGCTGCAGAGGACTCTACCACATAAAATTGTCAATGAATCTCAAAGTTTGATAAGAAAACTGTTACACGTTTGCAATGCTCCCCAAGTTTGCATGTTCATCCCTGTGCCTCAGTCTACAGGGATGCTAATGTATTCATACATTCAGACAGGCGTTACGCCTCCTGGCTGGGAATAATGGGACGTTTGACTCTGCGCTGTCTTGTAAAGGCGTTGTTATATTCAGTACCTGGGTGGCTGGGCTCGATGCTTAAAATTATTTGCTTTCCGATAATATTTAGACACATAAGATGTGCTACATAAGATTTGTTGTTCACGCTAATAGTGTCATGACTATTTAAGACTACAAGATGCGAATACCTTACTTTCATTTAAGTTCATAAGCTCACAAGGCTTTTTATTTCTTTATTTATTAGCATCTTAGTCGGTTTTCAGAAATACTTCAAAAAGATGTTATAATCTACACATCCGCCATTTCTACTAGGATTTGATGTGACGCGGGTGCCATTGATACGAGCACATTAGCACTGAAACACAACAAAATAAATACTATCATGTAATTATTTGGCTGGCCGGAAATCAAACCTGGAAACTTCTGTAAATTAGATCTGTAGTGTGACCGGACCGCCACTATGGCTCGTCTATTAAAAACTATGTGCGAAATTTATTGGTAACATAACTTAAAACAAGTCACAAACACTAATTAGAAACCTACGAGATCGCCTAATTAGGTCCAATTTCGCATTCCGTGGAAAATAAAGCAAAATGCGAATTGTCAAAGTGTTTCAACATTTTAATTACTGGCGACTCCACTAAATTATAATTCATAGCAGCAAGAACAAGATTAGGCATGTGGTACACTGCAAGCTATGCGTATTCGATTCGCTTTAATATTACTTTATGTTTTTTACATCTTGAATATCGTGAAAATATGTTTGGTTCTGTTAAATTATGGAAATTAAATATTTTTTTATAAAAACAAAATACGAAACAAATAACTAAAAACAAATACTTGTACTGTAGGACGTAATAAAAGTTGTTTAGTGCCTAGTTTATTCTAATTTTTTTGTTTCGAATTAAATACCCTATGTCAATAACATCTATCATATCATAGTGATGATAAATGAGACACGTCCAAAAAAATCTTATACGATCAAATTCGCCAAAATGTTTGCGCTATGGAGCGTGATAAATAAATATGCTCGTAAAACGTTGTCCTCATTCTTACATAAGTGGATGTAAGGCAAATTATGTGAATAGAGCATTTGACATTTTAAATAATTTCGTCATTCTTAGGTTTGTACTCAAAAATTCAGGACGAATAATGCTACAAAACGATAAAATAGTTACAAAGACAGATCTATTTACGATAAACGGTATGTTATGTAGACACAAAGTGAGAGAGGATGGTTTTGAAATTCAACCACTAGTGGGTTGCATAAATAATTTTAATCGTAAAAACACCGTAAATTATATATTTTTTTATTAATCATGTAGTCAATATTTAATTAATTTACCTCTATACCTGTTTTATATAGTTTTGTACATATATGTATAAATTTTAGACATAATCAGTGTACGTGTAATAAGTTAAAAAAACTTAACATTGTTCTGGACAAAATATTAATTTAATTATTGAAAAGAGATAAAATTATATCATAGCTGCCACTGTCCCCAATCCTTTGGTCCAACGGTGTAACAGATCCATTATGCAGTGGGCGCTGATTGTGTTCGCTTCCATTTTAATACTTCATTCGTGCGACAGTTCGCGTTGAGCGATGGGTTACGTAACGGTGTGATGGTGGGAAAAGCGATAATTTGATCTATCACTCATTATTTAGGTATTTCTACCTAATATCAGTAGTTACGCTGTGTTCTGGTTTGAGGGTGCGTTAAGTAGATATACATATCCGACGCGCCAACTGATCTTATTTGGGGTTGATTATAGATGTTTATGGTACAGAAAAAAGGTATTTATCTCCCACGTTTGGGTATGGGTATTGGGTAGGGTGTGACAAACAAAAAATACAGAAAATACTATCAAAACTACTATTGCCGCCGTCTGCAGTGTGTATGTGTGTGCATGAACTACCTGTTTATGTAATTGTTTTCCCCTTTTCAGTTAATTTGTTTTGAGTCGAAGCTTTTTGTTTTAATAATTATTTATTTAATTCACTATTGCATTTGTATTATTCTGTTAATAGTATAATATATAAACTTCGGTCTATTCGTATATTGATATACAACAGTTGTTGCATGTGCCATCCTAATAAATTATTTTATTCATCAACTTAACTAATGCTTGCTCATTTATCAATACAAAAAGTATGTAAATGGCAGAAAAACATTTTAACATCTTATTAAATACCATTGAATGGACGTACCCAAAAAGGTTGCAATCATCTACTCTATAACACTTCAAAAGGAATCTAACAGGTCCTTCTAAAGCATATCGCTATTCAACCCTCCCTTACAAAAAGGCGGGTCTGTGAGGCCCCGGAGTAATTAATGGACAATCGCTTACAAGACCCTTTTAGGGTTAACAATTACATGGCAAGTGATTACATCTGTAAGCTAGTGGAAGAAAATATAAAGTAACAGATACGAACGGGAATAAATTAACAATAAGTCTAAAGATATAGAAGAAGTATCATATTACATTGAAATATTAATATTTTACGATATAATGCTAAATGCTGTTTTGATTTTGCATATTTTTAAAGAGCTCATTAATTATATGATGCTGAGTACAAATATATAAAGATAACATAAAATTTGGTGTTTTAACAGACGTATCAGCTAACATCTAACCCGCAAAACGCAGGCAGGGCTATCAGGCCCCGTGTAATTAACCGACAATCGGTTAAGCGGGTACTTTAGGGTTTGTTAGGCAATTGCCATCGCTGGGGACTGCGATACAGTCCAAATGTTTATTTCTCGATTTGGGATAAGGAATGAAAGAATTTAATACGTTATGATGTTGTATAACGAGTTTTAGAAAATATTTCAGCAGAAGTATTTTCAAGGAAGCAACTAATAATCTTAATAAATTAAAAAAAAAAATTGTTCCGTGTCTTGTACATCTAAAATTACTTTTCATTTTTAAGCGAATATGTCACTGAATTGCCAGAATTCATCAATGTCCAACTTAGAAAAAAAAATCATACAGAGTTTGTATATTTTCTTTATTTATTGCTCATAACATATATACAAATCACATAGAGTATTGTAAGTTGTAACCGATAGGTACTAAACTAATCGTTCAACGGATATTTCGATTAAGAAATGATTCGTATAATAAATAGTTACTCATGAAGCAAACAATTCACAAATATCTACAGGAAAATCGCCATTCACATACGTTGTGTGATATTGCACTTGCAACGTTTACATTTGCAACTTACTTCAACAACTGCAGCCGCGGCCCAGCTGCTAATACTTAAAATTGCACAGCCATTCCAGTAGTGGTTTATAATTTTAGTTCCGTATCGATCGACGTATCGCACTTAATATTCTTGTAGTGGCGCGCTTCGTATACTCATGGAATTGAATGTTGTGTTTAAAAGTAGAACTATTCGTGCTACGATTGCCAGCGATTGAGCTACTCACTATTCGCGATGGCTAAATACTTGCAGTATAAACTTTGGTGTACATTATCTAACTTAAAGCAAAAAGCAAAGAGAAAATCTTAGTTATTTCAAATATGTTAATAATAGTATTGTGATAGGCTTCAAAAGAAATACTTATTTATTTGAGGTTAATTATGATATTCACAGGGAAGCAATGCCTATTCTAGGTCAGAAAGATCTTGTTTGTTCTTCTGTTACGTAAAATTTAATCAAGGATTTTAGTTAACTTTTATATTTTATTTTAGTTTCTTCGATTGTTTCATTAGCGACTATAGTTTAGATGCTGTTTTATCGAAATTGCGAAAACAGCAATGATAAGGCAAGATTCAAAAAAATTAACGAATGTTCATGTGAAAATAACCCAACAATAGCAATTAACGAGGGTACAAAACAATCAGATATGCAAATTCGCAATTAATCCTGATCGCTTTTCATGTAGGTACCAATCTAAAACAATAAACCGTAAAATAACGGCATTCAAGTAATTTAAAGCGGGTCCTCATTGCCATGGATATGGGCGCGGCGGTCGCGGGTTAAGCTGGATCAGCGCTGGTTTCGGCAATTAGCCGTTTGTTGCGGCCGACCGGACACCCCACGAGCAGATACGGGTTAAGATGGGATGGGATTAAAAGCGGATTTTATTATGTAGCGCATTTTGTATGTGATTTTTGTTCGGTTATTTGTTTTAAAGTTGGGTATCGGAAGCACACATTTTGTAGAAATTGTAATCACCGGACACTCTACTCGCAAATATGGGTTAAGGTCGGATAGGATTTATTATGTAGCGCATTTTGTATGTGACTTTTGTTTGGTTATTTGTTTTAAAATTGGGTATCGGAAACAAATAATTTGTAGAATTTGTAATCACCGGACACCCCGCGCGCAGATACGGGTTAAGATGGGATGGGATTAAAAGCAGAATTTATTATATAGCGCATTTTGTATGTACATTTTGTTTGGTTATCTGTTTTAAAGTTAATTATCGGAAACAAATATTTTGTAGAAATTATAATCACTCATGATATTTTATTTACTTACACAATTAAACACAAAATCGTTTTTTATAAAAACACTTATTTATTTTTCTCTATTAAAGGATGGGGTACTTCCGTAGAAGCTTTGATGGGGATAGATTTATACAAATCACAAAATCTTTATTGTGCTTGTGCAATAGAAGTTTTAAGATTTTTAATTTTTGTTCAGTAACTATTTTATTAATTAATCGTTAATTTATTAACTGTGAAATAGTTTTGCCACAAAAAATAGTTAAAAATGCATATCGATAATCGTTTAATATTTGTAAAATTCTTGTATTGTGTGAATTATACACTATATACACGTGCCAATTTTTTTTTAAATCACGGTAAAAAGTTACACAAAAAGTATTTACGGCGAGCTCCCGCCCCAATAAATCTGGGCCCGCCAAGGCGATCAGATTAGGGCCCCCAATCCGGAGTCGATCAATCATACCCAAAAAATACTAGTTGCTAAAGAACTTGTGACTTCTTCATTTGGGAGTTACGGGGCGATTTTAGAACCGGGAAAATACTGCTCGCAATTTAGGGTTGCATTTTTTTAAATCAACCGTTCATGGTTGTGTGTTAATGTCAGACTTTTTATTTAAGGATTACGATGCATTTTAGTTGAAAATTATACCGAGCAGTTTAGGGTTGGGTTTTGTAAATTAATAGTTGATAGCAGTAGGTTGTTTATTTATTTCTTTATTATAATTCGTGTTGAATGTTTGACGTATGGTACCTATATATGTTTTGCTAATAAACTTTTCTTTTTTTCAGGTATGTCATTTTGGTAATCCCGCTATGAAAAATAATAGGTACGTTTTAACATTTTGTATCTTGTTTAGGCTTTTGGCAATCTTTTACGTGACTTTTAAATCACAGTGAAAATTCATTTCCAGTGGAATCTTAATAAATGTCAGAAGTGTTTACCTGAGATTCGAATGCGAGAACCAGCTTCGAAAATTCACTCTATCGAAACGCGATCACTAGTTGAAATTAGGTTTGCCAAGATCTAAAAAACCCGGTTCAACCGGATAAACCAACACCGGCTAAAGATATCCGGACGTTCCCAATTACCGGACAAGTGGTTTAATCCGGGAGGGCAATGTTTAGGGTTATTCCGGAATTGTTGGTTTTGTTACTTGTTGTTTTTGGTTTCACGGCACTAATGGAAATTGCATGTAAGTGGCTAGCTTTCGCGTTTTGTATTTTGAAACTCACTAAAGAAATGCAGATAGGCTACGAGTAACTAATTTATGTAGGATTGAAATAACATCATAGTCATACCTGAGTTCGGTCACAGATGCGCTGTAACCCCTGAGGCTAAGTTGGAACGCCTCGAATAAGTATGTCTCCCTCATCACACTCTTCAGACCAGTACACAGCGGCGCTTAACACTGCCGTTATAAGACTCCTGTTTTAGGCCATTGTCTACCACGCTGGTCAAGACTTCACACATCTTTGAGAACTTTTTTTTAGAAAACACTCATTTGACATATCTATGGATAACTCCTGGTAGACATTTTTATTATGTTCGCTAATATTCCATAACATTGCCGCTTAATACCAT
>DWNY01002012.1:0-11639 GCA_018250635.1 Telegonus apastus
ATTTAAGGGAAATAAATTAAAATCATTTTAAAATGACAACAAACTTCGAAGGAAATATCAATAAAAAACAATTCTATAAAGATCATATTAGATTTAAATAGAGGTAAGCATTTCCAGAATGTTAAGATATAAAACTTTTCCAAAAAAGTTCAAAAAGAGCCTTTTTTCTGTAAGCGATACATTGATGACACTTCTGGTATTTATTGGAACATCTATAGGCGACGTGTATACTTTCCTATCATTTGACTTATTGGAACTTATAAAAAAGTTTAAAGTCAATTTGTGTTCCATAGCAAAACTTCATTCATGTGTATAATAGTCCTACATGAGGTCGTCGAAATGTTTTCCTAGTCCTGATGACCAAGTTACAATGCCTCGATTTTCTCTTTCTTATCATACATTTCAAATCTAAACGTAGTAGCGCTTGTCAGTTCTACAAGCAGATGTCGGTGCAGTGCCTCCGAAATCATATCTGACGATTTCACCACATTAAAATATTTTAATTGTATGATGTGATTAAAATAAATGAATGAAATTAATACTAATCGCTATCAACGAATTATTAACAATATTAATATCAATAGAACGATTAACTGTGCGTCTATACTCTGTACAAAGCACTTATCTCGATGGTTTGGTGATGGCAACAAATCCGTACTTAGTTATGTACAAACTACCTTTTACTCACGATGCCATTTAAAATTGAGTCATCTAGCTAACATGGTAAACATCAGGGGAATGTGGAACAAGAACAATTGGCAATAGTTAGTGCTTCATAGTTTGTGCATGTTTAGCAATAGGACTTTTCATATCATGAGCGACAAAACGATAAGCGAGTAATAATTTTAGGCAGTGATACAGTTACCACAACACTGATTTATTGCGCACTGTTTTAGATACGTACTTGGCGAAACAGACAATTAAATTACGAATTGGTATTTCTGTTCTGGAATTGGAATTGTCATATATATTTTTTTATGTTATGGATGTAGCAAACGAGCATGCAGCCCACTTGGTGGTAAGTGGCCATTGTTGCCCATGGACATCAACCCCAGATAAGATTGCAGTCCTACCTGACGTCAGCCACAAATGCGTTGCTACCCCTGAGCACTAAATTGGAACACCTGAAATAAGTACTTACTTAAGTCCTAATAAGTCCTTTACCCCACACTTCAAACCAGAACACAGTAGTGCTTAACACTGCTACTGTAATGCAGAAATGGGTGTGGCGGTAGTGCCGCCGGAGTCGAAACACAAAGGATTCTATCGCCTGCAAATTATATGTGTCAATAGCATCCACAACGCAATAACAGAAATTGGGATTTAATAAACGCTTTAAATAACAGGTTGTAGGTTAAAAAAAAACTAGTTATTTCCGCAATGTATCTCATTCTGGGATTAAATGTGTCCCTAGCAGTAAGTAATGCATTTATTATAACTTAATGACAGTAACGCACGAACTTTCATATAAGTCCAGGGTGTACCATATTCTTATCATCTATCTATCGGCGGGTAATATGTCGATGCTATGCCGCTGCTATCATCGGCATTTCAAAGTCGTATGTCTAAGCCGGCTGACTACTAGATGTAAATGAGCCCTTAGTTTGACTAGTTACTAATTGACAGTCAGACAAGTCACTTACAGCTGAATGCAATGAAGTTACCGCACCGTTACAAAACTTTATCTGTAACTTAAATTCCTTCGTTATTATACATTGAAATTATTGTCTTGATCTCTTAATCTGGATTAAGTTTAAATTAATTTAACTTCAGATATTATAAGCTGCGAATTCAGTTATGCCTTTTATCTTAAAATAAACTAAGATTTAGAGTTTGCAAAGAAGATTTCACAACTTGAGATATTTTAAGAAATTTCAGGCCTACGTAATCTCCTTGGGATTTTTTCCGTCACCCTAAAAGCAAATGAGTGTAAATTCCTAAAACGACCATAATTTTAAAAATTCAGAGGCTCATCCCCTGTAAATTAGTACGTGAACCTGGAATCAGAATTCACAAAATCAGTTACTTCAAAATTCAGTCGACTAATAATAATAATATGTACAAAAATCAAGAACTTGAAAAACATTGTAGATTGTGAGTACGTACATTACATTACAAAGAAAAAATAGTTTGTGCGTGTATCATATTATTATATCATCATTATTACTCTTTGCACCTTTGTTATTATTTTTTTCAATAAGACCCATTCATAAGCGACGGATGTCTATAATTTAAATCAGAAATTAGAACCCAATTTGAAGCCGGTTTTTTCGAATCCTGCCAACACGTAGAATTGTAAACGCATCTTCCGCCTCCATAATGAAATATGACCTTGTGAAATGAACTTAAGGTTAAATAGTTTTACAAGACAAAGAGCGTTAATGTTAAGCTGCAGTTAAGCTGACACCTGATTGCTGCGAGCTTGTGATAATTGTAAGCCTTAAGCCTTGAGTATAATTGCTGATACAATTGAATTTGAATCTAAGTTGATAGAACTATTTATGGCTAGACTCCGCGGGCATCACAGCAATACTTATTCCAGCTTTATAACTGTACTGTTATAAGCTGCTGTTTCAAGGCGCTGCTGTGTTTTGATTTGAAGGGTGTAAGAGTCTCTTATCCGAGGCAAAGCATCTGTGGCTGACCGAGGTAGGACTATAATCTCTCTGGGCTATTTACATAATTTCATAGGCGATAGTGACCACTTATCATCAGACGACCAGCTTGCTCGTCCAATCTTAAAAAAAATATTTTTAAACAACTAGACTATCAGCATATCAATGCAAGTTAATTGGAAGTAGAAACTCGGAATCATATACCGATAAGTTTATTATCTTCAAGAAATAGAACAGAAACATGAGTGTTTAGTATTTATTTCCGAAGGCCACGACATCCGAGTAGCAATAGCGTGCAAGGTTGCATACACTGGACACCGGTGTACGATTTCTTATGTAAATAAAAAACGTTTTATAGACACTTATTACGTGTTTATTTCTTGTGGTCTTGTGTTTTAGAATAGGCATACTAGACCAATGCTTTGTCTTGCTATAAAGCATGGTTTAGATGAGTTAATACATTTTACGACTATTATGACTTCAAAAAACAGAAACTGAAATACGCGTGCACATTAGGCTAGGCCGCATCGAAACGCGTCGCATTACAAAAATCCGCCAATATAATTTTAGTACATTCTGTATGAACCGTATGAAACAACAATTCATATAATATGCGATGCGTTGCGGCCTGCCGCGGCTATAATATACGCCAGGCTTAAGGACTAAGACTCCTTGTAAATGAGAATCATAAAATTAGATAAATTAGTTATTTTATTTACTTCACTAAAACCTGTAGGTGACACAGAACCATATATACTGGCAATCGAATGGGCAGGTAAAATTCAAAACTGCATTCCATATATAGAAGTGGACATGATCTCACTGGCTTATGTCACGAGTTCATGGCTCATTCTTTCGATGTATGCATAAATACGTTTGTTATTTTTTATACGTGGTTGTTTTTAACTGAATTGTAAAAAAACCAAATGTCAGTAATGTTAAGCACTACTGTGTTTTGATTTGAAAGAGTGCAGCAAATTACTGCCGCCTATGGACATCTGTAAATAACTATAATTTAAAGGTGGTAGAACCCTCTGTGGTTCGACTCCAGTGGCACTACCGCCACACCTATTTCTACCTAATAAGTGGTCAACTTTAGGTATACTTTGATCTTGTCGGGTAATTACAGATGCCTCTGGGTGGCAGTGGCCACTACCATCACACTAGCAGCAGGTAGACTTCATGCTCGTTTGCTACTTCTAAACTATAAAAAATCCCTTCAAACGAGGACAGCGCTTAATATTGTGGTTAGACAGAAATGGGTGTGGTGATGGTACCGGAGTAGGACAATTAGCCTATTATGGAGGTATAATGCAATTTTCTGATATTAGCATCTTATTGATTTTCTTAGTATGTGGGTACGCATTTATTATACAACAAAACGATGAAATGCTGGCATGTTAAAATTAATAATACTTGAGCAATATTATAATATCGTATTAAAATCTCGCCTACGCTGTGCCTAGTTCGTAAAATTTCCTAATCTTAATGATGTGAAGGTAAATGGTAAAGGTAAGGATTTCATGTTTTTAAATACCTATCGTTATTATTACTTTTAGTACTTAACTTAAATGTAAATTTATTGCAGTTATATTTAACATTTAGCTCAATTATTCAGTTTTAACCTTCTGTCAAAATCTTGTAAAGAATAAAGATATGGTAAAGGACCCTTTTTTTCTCCTTAAATTAATTTTACGGCCATGGATTCAAGTCCTTTGTAACCATTGTTCATTTATTTTCGTTTTTTTTATTTATTATATCTTAATGGATATCCATATGGAAAATGGCGATGATGTAATGGTTTCATATGAAAAATGATGACGATGAGTTAGAGCCATTAAAGTAATGGGAGACTTTAGTAGAACTTTATGTGAAGTCTTGGAAGCAACACGAAAAGTCACCTCTCAATGCATTATATCATGTTTACATACGCGCACGTTATCGAGCGTTTTATGATAAAAACCCCACCATTTTAACACATAAAAACACGACTATAAAAGTTTTGAAAATTAACATCATGCAAGGAAACGGCTCTCTTCGCGTTCCCGCCAAAACTCGGTAAAGGACCCAAACAAGCTACAGATAAAATATGCCAAAAATTGTTGTTTAGGTTTTTGAAGTAAATTAGTGTTAGGGTTGCCACTATATTGCATTTAGCTTTGCCAGACGTTATAGTCGATAATCAGTATTAAATTGCTATTTGTAAATTTAGTGTTATACTCAATTTAAAACTATAGTTTCCACTGAAATAGCTAATCGCGAAGAATCACGATGTGGTTGAGGGTTGCGCAACTATTCGATCATCATTACTAGCAGATTGTGCAACTGTGATCGAGTGTAGCCTCAATCACCTCATTACTATGTTTATCTTGTAGGCTGTATGCAGGTGCTAAGTATGATAAACTTTAATTTATAAAGGACACAAGTGACAAGGTACAAAATGCACATAAGAACATGATTTTTGAATATTTATATTTTACGCCAAAATATAATTGAAATACTATGTACTAAAGTATTAAAGAGAAAACATTGCACATCACTGTTGTGTCCCGTTCAACTGCGACGGATGGCCACACTGCACTGCCATATTCTAGCCCTTTGTAATAAATCTAGCGCTGCCATTGACTTAAAAAAAAATACGTAACGAATAGATAACCTCTTTCCTTTGGGAAGTCGGTTAAAAATATGTTAGACTCTACTTTTAGCTTTAAGTTAACAAAAAAAGGCCACGATTTATGCTTCAAGTAGTTTCTCTAGTACTTTACTACATAGTATCTTAATGTATTTAGTGAAAGTTATTGTATTATCTAACCATTAAATTACTTAATAATTTCTTAATAGGAACAAATTTCACTTTAAAAGTGTTAAAGAACGCAATAAACCACTAAATTGTCATTTAATAACATTATTATATTTACGAAATTAGTCGTTAACATTGTGTAAAAGGGCGGCCATTTTCCCAGAAAGATTCGTTTATAACAACTTTCTTTCCCACAGTGCACAGGGTTACCACATCTTAAATAATATGCCCTTACCACAAATTTGGTAAAAAATATTTTTTAAATAATTACACTTTGCCATAAAATAGAGAATAAAACTGAAATATTTTAATGTTTTCAATTGCAGTTTTTATTTAAATATCACTTAATTCTAAAATTCACTTTTGTAGTATAAATATATTGATCAAAAATAACATAGATATTAATTAAGAAAAAATACACAGGAATTGTCATATGTCCTCATGAATGTTATTTTTTTATATTTGTAACAACCTTATGAGAACAGAATTAACAGCCTAATGCAACAATCCCGAGGCAGAGAATTGTTGGAACAATTTGTATGGAATTTTAATGTGGAAACCTAACATTGTGGGGGTTACATAAAACGTGGTAATGAGTGTAATAACAAGGTCGTTGACCATATTATTATCCAAGGCTTTTTCGTCTGAGGATTCTATATCAAAACTTCAACTTCAAAAGATTTAACTGGTAAGTGTTTCTCTGGTAACTGTATTTTAATCCTAATAGGTTCATCAATTAATCTTTTGGTTGTGTTATAGTAACCGATATAAGTAAGCTCTGGGAGATTTGACACATAATGTTTCATTAAAAATTTCGGTGTACCATACAAAACTTTCAACTGAATAACACTATTTAAGTAGGTATATTAACAAGAACAAAAAAGGATATGTATATAGGTTCTGTAATAGCTACGTATAAAAATTATATAAAATAATATTGAATAATATGATTTTTCCAGTTTATTATTATGTCATTAACAATTAATTTATGTTTCATGTATGATAATAATATTGTTAATTATATTCATAAAGTTATGGATATGGCAACAACACGAACTTCCTTTGAAAGACTACAGATTAATATTAATTTCACGCACTTATACTTAGTTCACGCTTCCGCTAAAAAGTTATGCAGAATAATGATGCATTTAATTATTTATTTTATATTCCAAGTTTCCAATAATATTTCAAGCTACTTATAAGAAAAATTTTGAAATGACTGTTTTCTTAAAATTTCCTTTAGATAATAAATCAAGTACCTACTGAATATATTTTGATTATTTATAGATCTTTCAAAAAATTAAAGCAGAATAGAGTTAAATTAGATAACATTTCCCAAAAAATAATAATCAGGCAATAAATAACCTTAAAAATGTTTCCGATACTATTTTCATTATTTAATTTTTTATGGTTCCAATTTACAAAATTGGGGGATTTTTAGGAAATGTCATGGATGCAATTAATATGATGCCGGAGGGAGTAATGAACGGTAAATAAATAATAGCATAAAAATTTAAAACACGGTTTTGTGAAAAAACAAACTAAAAAGTATAAAATAATTATTGTAAAAAAGCGTGTTGTTTTAAAATAATTATACAGAAATTGCTACTTTACGCATAAGCGCATAACATACCTACCATAGACAAGTAGGGTAACTCGGTAAGCTCACATGACCATAAAGCATAGAACACCTAGATTTTCAACTATTTATAAGGGGAAAGTCACATGTGGTCGATTTATGGTAGAAAAACGGAGCCGTTTACCTCTATTAGGCTAAATGAGTATTTTCACTGGCTTTCTCATACATAACTGAGATTTTTCAGATGGTAACGTGTTAGAAGTGCGAGAACCTTCCTTATGGGTTCAAACGTGTTAACAGTCGTTTTTACAGCAATTAGAATTTAAAACCAGTCTATTTGAAAACAACTATGTATGCTTTGATTATATACTCTATTGATATAACGTCATGCTGACAGTGACAAGCTAAAAACGTCCAAAAAATATAAGCACGTGTGTGTGACTTACGCACAATAGCTTAAAGGCAAATCGTATGATTGGTCGAATGCTTCCATAACGCCATTTGTATTGGACATTAAAGTTGCTTGTTGCAAACATTAGCGATTTAGAGGCTGACAGTTAGTGACTATTTTAACACGCTTTTATTAGTTTCGGCTGTGTGTCTTTATGTAACGGAAACTTTGATTCAAATCAAATAATCAAAGTATAACTCAAAATTTGCGTATTTTGGAGAATGTGATAAATGTGCTGACCATTTCTTGTCATATAAATCATGTTTTCATGTTGTCATTTTGAAATGGTGAACTATTTATATAATGACATTTATATAACCGAATTTGTTTTCATTAAAATATGGATTTTTTGACGAGTTTAATTAGGTAGCTCATCTATGTGTTAATAATAAAAGCTAATGTCATTTCGTGTGGGTTTTCATCTTCTGCGACCTCCAAACTACATTTTTTCCTAACGCCATAGCGGTCATAAAACAAATCAAACAAGTTATTATTAAAGAAAAAGGAACTTTTGTAAGTTTCTGCCCACGATTAAACTCCGTGAATCAAGCGTATGACTAATGCATTATGTTTCAAAGTCAAATCACCTGTCTTTACTGCCTTCACCGTGGATTTAAAGCCATAGATGTGCCTCGCAGGAAATAATCTCTTTTTTATTCTAGTTTCTGGATAAGTACGAAGCAGAAAACAAGAACACAATCCAAGCCACCCAAAATCATGTACACAATATACTAACACGTAAAATGATCCATGAAAAATAAGTATTCATTCTTTCGTATGTGATGAAATTGATGCAGCACTTGTAACTTAGCAGTAAGGGCACGAAAACACCTTTATGGGTAATAAAGGTGTTTTTGTGCCCTTACTGCTGACTGACTGCGTCAGTAGGAGGGTAATGTTTTCGAGCGTTTGTATGTTTATTTTTTGTCACGCGCCACAGCCCTAACGTCTTGACGGATTTTAATATTGATACATTTCATATTTCAATATGTAACGGGTATTTACGATACGTTTTTGGTAATTTTGCCAATATTTCGACCCCGTTGCTTGGATCTTAGACGGCTAAAAAGTTTCGCCGTGACCAGGTGTAAATCATACAAATAACTTATTTAGTTAAACTTAAATTTTATTAAAAGCGTGTCATGTCAGAATATAGGTACTTTGACACTTTGACAGTGCTTTTCGATTGAATTAAATCTGTGACCACTGAACAGTCGGGTCACGTGTACAGAACTGGTAATAAATTGTGAGGTAAAAGATATAAAAAGATATGCGTTTGAAATTCGAATGTCTGATTTAAATCGATATTTTCGGGAGATCGCTTCAAAATACCAGTTCAACTGGTTATAGCCTCGATTTAAGTGTATAGTGAATAGTGACATAGGTAGGTATATCTTCCTACATAATACCGTTACGGTCTAAAATGATTCATGACGGACGACTTTGGTTGGTGTTATCTAATAAGTGTAATAATTATCTTGATATTAAAACGCAATGCATAACCAAATGGTAGAATTTCTTATTTAATAGAAGTAGAACGAACAAGTCCACTTGGTGGTAAGTGACATGCGCCCATGGACTAAAAGGTCAACCCTATATAGGATTATTGTCCTACCTGAGGTCGACCACAGTTGCGTTGTTTCACCTGAGGACTAAGTTGGAATGCCTTGTGTATTCGTTTCTATCTTAACATGCCCTTCAAATTAGAACACAGCAGCGCTTTTTACTTCTGTTATAAGGCAGAAATAATAAATATTGCTTAAATGGCATCTCTACCTCACAAAAGATAAAAGATTTATATTTATAACCTTATTATGAATGCGAATGGATTAGCTTTGATTATTTTACGTGTAGACGGCTTAAATAACTTCTATGTCCAATAAACCTGTAAGCAAAAGCTCAATTCAACAAGATCCTTTAAAAAGAAAGGACAATAAACTCTCAATTCGCCACATCCAACAATGAATTTAAAATTCAAATTATTTTGTAGAATCGCGCACCGCTTTTTGTTATACCTGTGTTTTAAAACTGGTAATTCAATAAATTCGACCATAGACAATCTGTTTAGTTTTTTATCATGATTTACTACAGATTTTTATTTATGTCTTTTCTAAATGTTAAGTGGGATTATGAACCTTAAAAATATTTTAATACGAATTAATATGTAGTTTTAGTTCCGTAATAAAAATATTAATTAATTGATCTGTATTCATTGATTGATTGATCTCCTTTGATCAGACGTCTTCATGAACATGCTTGAGTAAATTAAAAAGATATTTTAATCAGTCGAACATTCATTTTGATACAATTATAGTTGAAAGTTATTTAATTTTAGAACATGATGGTTAATAGATAATGTCAATACTTGAATGTAAAGATAATAATTTATTAATTAATTTACGTAGTTTCGAACTGCTTATGACAGGAAAATGACAAAAATATTGGCACACTTCTGTAAGGTGCTAAATATATTATGGGCCACATGAAATATGATTTGTAAAAGTAGTTTAAAGGAATTTAATGTATAATTTAGTCATAATTTCATGTACGGGTCGAAAACTCCATTCTAGAGCAAGGTTCAATAGAATGAACGCAGTTGAATGTCTAATTATTCAGGTCAAGTTGGTAGCACCTGTTTTGTGAGGAATGCAACTTATTGTGACATTTTGAATTTATCTCTTAATGTTGAGAGGTATAGTTATACCACAGAATATTGTAATGCAGAATTGCCGTTAACATTATTAAATGTTATATTTAAAGTGGAATAATTGTGTAATTTATGATTGACATTTGTTCATAAGGGGCTTCTTTAATTTATGACTTAAATACAGGTTACTTTTAAGTGATTACAATATCTTTATTCATCATCTATTATTATCGCCATATTTACTTTTTTCTTTTTTAATTACGAATACAGACACTTCATTACGAGGCTACAATGATCTTGCGAGTTAATAAGTTAATGTTAAAATTCAAATTGTAGCTGTAGCATAGATATTTATAAATACATAGGTACCTAGATAGATAGGTAACTGTAATAAAATTGGAATGATAGATCTTTGAATAGACAGAGCGATTAGCTTTACAAGAATCGCGGTTAACGCCATTGCTACTCGTTGTGTAATCTGTGGCATGAACCAACATTCTTTCCACTGGCTGTAGGTAGACCAGTTATGACGGTTTTAAGTCTAAATAATGTATTTTTCCACTGTGTATTTTCTACTTTCTAGAATACGCTTTCGTTTTATGCCTAGAAGTGACTTGTTTATGGTCTAATTAAAATCGTAAGCATTCTTTTCTCTATGTGTGGAAATTTTTGCAATGTTCATAAAATAACTGGCAATAAAAATAAATAAAGGCCAGTTCACATTAAGTCGGCCAGACAGTTACTGATACAGGTTATTGTTTACAGTAGAACGGTTTAATAGTTTTTAAGTAAAATTTCCTATTAAAATACATAAAAAAGATTGTCTATTTGCATCCGTTACCGACGGTCGGACGCGTGATGTGAACTGGCGCTAATTTTATGACCGGTTTTTGTTTAACAATTTCGACATTATTTTAGTTTTTTTTTAATTGATTTGAGCATTGCACCAATATTTTAATTGAATTATCTTATTCTGAATGTTTTAATAGTAAAAGTAAGAAAGAATAATAAATAAGACTGCTGGGATAAAAGGTCATTTTTTAAAGTCAGAAACTTGTAGTCAGACAATCGTAAAAATATGCTTATGCTAAATAAATACATTAAAGTAGAGCTTGTCTGTAAATTATGAATTCTTCGTTCGTTCTGTTGATTCAGTTTATTATACTTGATTAATCGTTATAGTAGCAGCACGAGGAATAAACCGTCTCATAGCTAAATAATCACAAATAGATAATGGACAACGTTATTAATTTATCGTAAGAAATTAAGAACATTTGTTTAGCATAACAAATTTTTGTTTTTTTGTCTCAAATCGATTTATCTATGGAAGATCTTATGGAAGTAGTATGCGAGCAAGCCACCTATTGGTTAGTGACCACTGCCGCCCATGGACATCTCCAATCAACACGAGAATACATAAGATCACAGCCCTACCTGAGGTCGACCACAGATGCATCGCTATACCTGAGGACTAAGTTGGAACGCTTCTAATAAATATGTCTGCTTTACCACACCCTTCAAACCAGCACGCAGCAGCGCTTGACACT
>DWNY01002013.1:0-11638 GCA_018250635.1 Telegonus apastus
ATTTATTTTATTTATAGTTTTAATTTAGTTGTTAATATTTAAATGTCTTTTGAAAATTGTAATATGTTAGGTTCAAAATAAATCCTATTTTAATATTTTTGTTTGTGCATTGCATAAATTTGTAAGACCCAGACATCACAACAGGAATTTAATTCATAATTTAGTCTAATCTTCAATTACCAATGTCGGTCTGTAAGTACGACGCATCTTTAGAAAGGTCTTACACAATACACCTACATAATAGTTTTATAGCGTAAAAATTAAATAAGCGCTATTTGTCATTCATCGCGTCGCTTATGGGAATAAGAACCGCATTCAAATAAGCGCGCAGCGGTGAAAGCGTTAATGTAACGGCTACCATCGATTGTCCAGTCTGTGTGCTTTGGCCGGGACGATTGGTCCTTTGTGAAGAACAAAAAAATACTAGTTGCTGTTAAATTTTAGTGGTACTGAAGCGAGTTTCAGGTATGTTACTTTTTGGGTAGGTTCTTGCCTTAATACCTACCTAGCTAACATTCTAGTTTTAAATAAAGGGTTTAAATAACTGTGCTATAATTATCATCGTGTCTTTCGTATAGCAGTAGTAAAATAAACTTTCAACCCATTAGATGAAATTAAATACATAATGTTTATGTATGTATTTATATAGAGGTTAATATACTTGAGAATTAAATTAGAATTCGCACCTAAGTAATTATTTATATTTCTGTAGGTTTTGTATACTTAATCTATCAGTCCACCTCATAGTAAAATATTTATTGAAATCAGTCACAGTTAAGAAAAATCGTACCACTGAGAACTAATTTAAACCCCAAGTACAAAATCATACTGCAGTAATCATTCATAATGTTACGAGAATGTCGAGTGTTCTTTAACGAAAGTACCTACAAATGGCAATCATTTATAATTGCTGTACCATAAATAATCAAACTTTATGAAAATCTTTACTCTCACGACATTTAAATGCTAATACCATACCCATGGCAATAATTATTGCACACTAAATGTCACAATTTGTTAGGAATACGTGACGTAAATTGAATTTTAAGAAACTGTTCGTGATTTTTTCTCATTATGGAGGAGTAAATACCGCGCTCAGTTACAATAATTACTTAGCTATTAATTTTTATATCTTTAACACTTAATGTAATGAATATAATCTTTCATTTAGTAACATTAGAAATGGTAGTATATTTAGAGTCCATATTAAAAACAAAATAAACAAAAAATAAAACCGACTTGAGTATAGCTACATGGTAAAAATTAAAAAAGGTACGTCGTTCTGAAGTCGGCGCTCAGATAATGGAAACAGTTTACTAAGTACCTACTATGTAAAAACGTTTACTAATTACTTACTGTGTAAATTGGAAAGGGGACAATATGTTTAAAAGTAACATCATCAGGTTAATAAAAAAGTCACCGTTGTTAGCGAGGTTAAAACTTGGAGAATCTTCTCTATTATAAGTAGGTATAGATGTACCTAGCAGATAAGGGAAGACCCCTTACCACACCCTTCGATCCAAAAATAGTTGTGACGTTGGTACTATGTGTACTTTCAATAAGTAAATGGACTGTACGCAACTACGCAGAGCAACGAATTAAATTGTATGTGGTTTGCTTAAATAAACTTTGGTTATGTCATACAAAACGGTAGTTGATGAGTGCTTATTATTCGTATGGCAGTGAAGCTTGTGTCATCTGAATATACATCAAAGAAAGGCGTAATCTACAAAGGTGTGTAAGGGATATCGGTTTCTACTGCTCGTTTAGCTTGTTTACTCACAACTGGACGAGATAAACCTGTTACTACGTGATTTATTATTATATTGAACAACACGCAACAGCGTAACGATAGTTATACTAATTAATCTTAATTAAAGTATATAAGTAGATATTGTAGACATGTTACTTGTAAATTTAGTAATAACTAAAGAAGCAATGCTCGGGAATGGTGAACTTTATTATTTTAAGCATAACAATATATGTGTATTGAATGGTACTTATTACGTCTATGCTCTTATTATCCTAATTATAGGTACCACCCAGCCCGGGAAGTAGCCGATTGAAACAGATAGACTCCAAACTTTTGGTTTCAAATTCATACCACGAGGCAATGCTTTGCAATAAATCTGTATAATCTGTATATATAATAAGAATGTAACTCGGGCTCGCTGTCTGTGTGTTTAAAATTACTTGCTACCAAAACAACGGGATTGAATTCATGGAAATGCATAGATATATTCATAGTACAAATATTAACTTAATATTTAGGCTTTGTTTCATCAAAATCGATCCACTCTATCAAAAGTTATTGCAATTTAAAATCAGAAGTAACTTTTCTTACGTTTTCTCTACACAAATGGCACATCGGTGTCTTCTAAATACAATTGGCAGAACAGCGTTGGCCTGGTCAGCTAGTATTTAATAAATCAATCAATCAAACAATTTTCTGTTTGATCAATTTATATGTTAGGTGAATGTTTGCGTGTTTACTTACGTGTAAGTATTGAACAAATAATAACACTAATATCATCACTGTGAACAGATAACGTAGTTAGTAACATTTAATTTTTTATCGTATCACTAAGACAAATACATGTAATTAACGTAACATAAAAAGAACTCTTTGGAACTGTTCAATTTCATCTTTAATTCTATATACATAAGATTTAAGTTAGTGTTGTGCAGTGTATACGGTACGCCAATTGGCTGACAAGCGGAAAATCGCTCCAGTCCACTATAATCGATTGATGAGTAGGGATGCAGCGATATATCGATATATCGGTATTATCAATATTGACCAAAAATATTCAAGTTTTTGTTAGTTCTTAGTTTTATCGATAATTCTACACAGTTGCGTATCGTAGCGTACAAACAAGAAATAACGATATTGATTGATTTATATATTTATATATCAATACGAATAGGTCATTGAAAGAAAAGTTGTTGTTGTTTAAAAATCTTTCATACTTTCCGACAACATTTATTCGATATTGTCGATATTTAGACATTTTTATATCGATAATTTCAGCAACCTCCAGGTAAGTAAACGTGGTCAGACAAAATGGCACGTCCACACGCGAGAGAAAATTCTAGGAAAAAGTTCGTAAAGTGTAATAGCTTTATTGTATAATGGGTTCAGTTCGATACGAATTCGTGGGTTGATGTTTTTATCGCCATTTTGTTAGTTTTTGTGATGTTTGTTTGAATTGGTTTTGACAATAGTTTCGCATCGATGTTTGGACTGTACGATAGACATGGACTCGATAATACTGCTTAGTTGATACCGCAGTTTTTATGAGGTTATATTATTTGCTGTGACTGTCTTGACAGTAGCTTCAAATATCGAAGTTTTCTATTTGAAACTGTCACTTATATATCTTCAAATGGATACTTTGGTCAATTTTATTTTTAGTATACGTGTTTAGGAAGTATTTTTAGTTTGTATTTGAATCCGTGAATGTAATTGTGCCTGTATTTAAGCCGGCTTTGAAAACAAAGCTTATTTTTCACGAATGTAAACGTGCACGTTTCTATTTATATTATTAGTCACTTTGTGTTATTATTTATAACAACCAACGCTAATAACTAGTCCCAAGACAGAAATAGATATCGGACCGGGATCGAACACGAAACCCTGCGGTGGTAGATTTTGACGCTCAACAAGACCTCATTATAAATGAGTTTTGACTAAATGAGATTTAATTTGAACTAGTAGATCAGTTACAATGGTCGAAGTTTGACCATAATTAAAACCATACCAAAACTACACTTATACATCCAAATAAAAATGAACTTGTATATGTATTTTTAATCTGTGCATAAGAAAAAGATTAATTATAGGGAAAATGTGGTTTAGCTTGGTAAGCCGCATTTGAAAGAAATAACGCATTTTTTGACATGGACATATGACATAGTTGACAATTTATGTCTTTAATATTTTCAGTATTGTTGTCAATATTGTAACTAATGAGTATTTAATTTTAATTAATTTAATATATTTGTAACACATATTAGACATAAATATTATCAAACAATAATCTTCACTGCATGAACATACGTATGTCTAATACCTAAGTCCTCTGCAGGCAGTATTCGAAAAATGGTTCCGCAAAATTTCGCTTCACGTATTAATATATAGATTTGCGTTAGGTAAAATCTCCGTAGCACGCTGGTCACCTAATCTTCTAACTTCTAACTGGAGAAAACAATTTAAACTAAAAATAAACTATATGTAATGGAACCCCGAATCCGTCGACCGTGACGGTTGAACAGCCACCACATATCAAGCGGCGCATGAGATAATTAATACGAGGTTTTACTTTCCCCGGGGAAAAGCGCGAAAGGCAGTGACTTGCCGCTGTTCACGTGCTCCGAACGTCTCGGGTTCTCGGGCGTTTAGTTCAGTAACTTAGTTAACTAAATGTTAACAATTGTTATTGGGATCATGAAAGTACCGAAATAGTGAATTTGGACCGTGCCGTTCGTAATAGCTATTGTTGAGGTATTGAAAGGAACCGGTTTTCAATGTTGTATCGCTGTGCTGTGTTTGTTGTTCGATAGATTTACGTCAATTGTTGGTTTTGTGCATTGTTACAAAGGTTTTAGTTTAAAAGCAAAAGTATTAGCCATACTACAAAGTCGTACTTTGCTACTCTTACATATTATGCCACAAACTTAAAATATTGAGTTTTGATACCTTGTATAGTTTATGTTTATAGTACTTTATAGTATGTTTTTTTTTTCTAGTTATTCCTTATTTTTTGTGGTTAGCTTGTAAAAACATTAACCTCGGAATTGAAAAGATCAACGTTATTATAAAGTTAGACATTTTGTTTAGTCCCTTTCGGCTGATCACAGAAGTTAGTTTAAAACCATTCGGCTCAAGGTCTGAAACTTTAACTCTCTTTCAAAATCAGCACATTCCAATATTAACAGCTGTTATGTTAATTTTTATCTGAGTTTTTCTTTTTCAATCCTTATTCTGTCCGATGTCAGTGCTTCAACGGTCAGATTACGATGCGTTACTACGGGAACTCGAAGCGGCCTAATTGTACCAAATTCTAAAACAGGCGCGGCCAGTGACGGTGAAGAGTGAACAGTGAACTAAGTCTAGTGGTTCTAAATATAAACGACATACCGTAGGGAAATTTAGAACGGCCAACGGATTGCATGTGCTATATATAAAGCGTATGCAGCTGCCAGTGTGAACTTTGTGGATAGCTCTTTAGGGCTACGCGCTACGAAGGGTAAGCGCAAGTACTAAATGTTAAAGTTATTGGGGTAACTCAGGCTCCATCCCAAACAGAAAAGGGTTCGGACGCGGACCATCGTCGTCGGGACCGCGGACGAGTGCTACTAGCGTACCCGTGGTCCCGGCTAAGACCGTCTAGAGGAACACCGTGGGATTTTAGCCGGTAGGAGTCCGGCATATCCTCTCCGCTGCCCCCGCACTGAGAGGAATCCATGATGAGTTTCCCCATGAAAAAAAAGTGCTAAATGCCTACCATGTAAACAACTGAAATGTTAAGTGAATTAATTTTTACAGCAAAATTACATTTTAATCTTATCCAATATATGCTGTATGCAAAATGTTGGAGTATAAACATAATATATTTCCAATCTGCATGTAGCCCGAGGAAATTTAGTTCAGTGTGACAGGGTTAATAAAAATAATGAATAAGTAAATTAGAGAACGTGGATTTGAACCCACACTGATGTAGGAGTCGAGGAAACGCTATTTATATATCCTCAATTAAAGTTGGTAAAGATACTCGCCGCGACCCTTTGACCATTATGAATCATTGTTTGACGGGGGTTGCTATGCACAAATGGGGAGGCGTGGAGCGTACTCCACGCTGCTCCAATGCGTATTGGTGAAGAGAACGCTTAGTGGCCAATTCGATAGGATATTCATTTCTTACTAATCATTGCAAAGGCTGATTTGGACTTTTACTAATGGGATGAACGTTAAACGTTTGTAGTCTGCCCGGACAAGTCGCAACAGCTAGTACATACGACATAAATACATTTTTTTTTATAATATGAATGTAGCAAACAACTTTGGAAATCACCTGAAGGTAAGTGACACTGATGCCCATAGACAACTGTGAACAACCACAGATAAGTTTAGGAGTCCTGCCTGATATAGGCCACAGATGCGTTGCTACCTCTGAAGACTGAGTTGGAACGCCTCAGATATATGTTTTCCTTACAAACCAGAGCACAGCATCGCTGAACTGTTGTTGTAAATCTTATTTTCATTTCATCACTGCCAATTTAGTACTAAAGCGCTCGTACGTCTCATCACTTAAAAGAAATCCATGTTCATTACAAGAATCCGTTGTAGTGGAATCTATTAACGAGATCGTTTTTGTTGCTCACGGTTTTCCATTTTCTAATGAGAGTGATACGATCGTCATGATTGTCACCTTTTTGTGGGAAAATGGAGTCGCTTGCATAGTTTAAACAATACATTTCTTGAACGCGATCTTGATGAGTCTTGAAATTGAAGCTGATTGTCGCTATGAATAATTATGAATGGACTTTTAATGAATTTACTGTACACCGTACCTATTTAGGTATAACTACTGTCACCATATTAAATACTTCTTCTGTTATTCGTTTTTGGAATAGAGACTATTGCTTTGAATTGTGAATTGTCATCAGATACATAGATCACTGAAGTCATGGAAATGGAAGCATGTAAAACTAGTGGATAAAGATGTATTAATGTATAATTAGAGGATAATGCTGAATAAACCGATTATTTGTGAACCTGTCTGAGCGTTGTTTTACTACTGTCTCGTAGTACTCGTAGTACCATTACTGTCCAGCTTAGTATGGGTCTTCTCTTATAGTGAAATAGGTTTAGCCCAAACTCTACTGCGTACTCTACTCTACTGCCGGGTAAACTTAACATACATCTTTAAGAACTCAAGCAGTTATCCTCACGATGTGTTCCGTATGCTAGCGAATGAAAAAAGTCCTGAAGTATACGCATGTAGATATAATTTTAAATAGAATTCGAGTTCTAAACTTACAATTTCCAGCCAGAACTACGTAGGAAATCCTTACGCGCGCTACTTATCTATAAAACAAGATAATAATTATGTGAGAGGAAACGAAATTTGTCAGATTATTAATCACTAAAAGTAAGCATTAATTAAAGCGCAACTAATGATTTGGATTGCCTTGAATTAATTTGGAACAACGGGTATTTTAATCTTTTTTGAATAAATCATCCGAATACCTCTTAAGGAATGCAGATTTCATTTGCGTAATAATATTTTAAATGTAAAGGTCATTATATTTTTTATGTTGTTTTTAATCAGACTGGTAAATGAGTCATTTTGTTCATCCTTTTAATATTAGTTCGATGAAATAGAATGTGATCGAACGACCCGCGTAGCGGTGTGGTCACCATATCGGTCTGACACGCAATGGGTTCCGGGTTCTAATCCCGGGCCGACAGATAACTGAATGATGAATTTAGATGCCTGTTCTGTTTCTGGGTGTTCATGTATTCGTATGGTCTTTGATACTTATAGACATGTGTAATCAATGCTCAATAGGACTAGTTGTATTTGATTAACAGATGCGTTGTTATCATTGAATATATTAGAATGCCTTAAGAGGTTTAAAGGTAAAGTTCAGCCTTATAATCGCAATGTTAGGCGCTGTTGTGTATTGGTTTGAAGAGTGTGGTAAGGGAGACATACTTTTACGAGGTGTTTCCCAACAATTTAGTCTTCAGGGGTAGCAACGCGTGCGCAGCCCACAATAGGTAGGATTTTAATAATACCTGGGGTAAATTACAGATGCCCATGGACGACAGGTATCATGTATCAGGTGAACTGGGGACTTGTCGGCTACTTGTGTAATATAAAATCTTTTTGTCCCTACCACAGGCTTCAAACCGAAACATATTAACGTCAAATCTCCGTTTCTTTAAGAGATTTGTTACTAATCACTGGTTGCTAATTAAACATTACAATAAACTAATTAAGGTTTAAACAACACAAATTTTATGCTAATGTATTTGGTGTGAATCGTTGTTTGAATTGCATGTCAGTGAAAGTGAAGTACGCCCGTAAATATTGCATTATTTGACTGTCTAGACTAGTACTTAGGTTAATAGCTCACAATTTACTAATTAGAACCGTGTCAGTAAAGTACATTTCTATTAATAAAAATAGTGCATAATTTGCTTCCGGGAATAATAAGTTTATCATCCCCTATTCCATTCTGGGGTTATTATGAACTTATTATGTATTTATTCACGAATCTTTATTTAATTGCAAACAGTAAAAGTTGTAAAACGGAAGTTGTGAGCCACAAATTTAAACATGATGTATCAATTTGTATATTGCATTAAAAATCTATTAATTTTGTTTGGTCGTAGGAAGGACAAAAACTAGTTTCAGATCAGTAGCGTCTTCCTGTGTAACATCAACACACACTGTGATCACACGCATGCCAAGCGCGGAGACTGTTGATGAAGTCCATTAGGGAAAGCTTTTCTTCAACAGTGGACATAAAGGCTGGATGGAGAGAAACGATATTTAGATAGACTATGAACATAGATAGTGCCATCTTCATAAACACTTACCAGCAGTTTTTTTTATAATTTGCAAGTAGCAAACGAGCATGGAGTCCACCTGCTGGTAAGTGGGTACTGCCGCCCATGGACTGTAATCATCTCCAAGTAATATTAAATTCCTGCCAATGGTTGACCACAAATGCGATGCTACTCCTAAGTACTAAGTTGGAACGCGTCGGACACAGAGCTTAATACTGCTGGTATTAGGCAGAAATAGGTGTGGCAGAGTCGAGAGTTCTACCTTTTAAATGTATCATTATTTTGCATGCTAGTTTTTGGTTATTTGTTTATTGATGTATATTCATTGTAGAATGTACTTCCAATTGTCGTTTGTCATTTCCTTTCCACGTATCACTGAGCACTTGAATAATACAAAGGTTACGCTAATTTGGGGGCGTGTGCCGTTTAGTGAAAGTGAACTCGTAAATATTGCATTGTTCGCCGTGTGCTCAGTGGTGCCGGTGCTTCGCTTTCGCGGCTAATTGTTAACAAATGTTGCCACGTTCTTTACTGTTCTTCACTGGGCTTATTGTGAGGGAAGTGAGATGCATTTTAGTTTATTGTGAGGCGGTTGCTGCTATATAACATATATTACAGGGATATCAGTGAGGCACCATTACTCACGAAGCTCCCACGTGGGGATGTCATGAAAGCTCGCAAAAGGTTTTTTTAAGTCTGATCTAGGAATTGTTATTGATATATACCGATTAGAATTTACATAAATGTTTACAAATTTGATCAATAATAAACTCTTCTTATCTTTACTAAAATACAAATACAAAATATTGATAAATTAATTAATCTAGATAATCTTGATGTGCAGGGTAAGGTGTGAGCATTGAACTATTTCTTTAGAAATTTCGCTTATTCTTCTATAAATAACATACACATACCATTTTAGGTCAAATACCATATTGTATGAATTATTCTTCTAAATAAAAATTTAACACCTACCACTATTTTTCAACATCGACCTAAGATTCTGTCCACTACTACGTGCAATCCACAAATAATTTTGCCTATGTGATTATTTATAATAGAAGCAGTACAATAGAGATATGAATCTCTCTGAATCATTACCCTCACATCATGTAACGTAACATGATTTACGAGCCCGACCACGCACGAGAACTCTGAGCAAATGGCTAAACTGAGTTAACGTTTGTGACATTACTAGCATTATGACGTAACGCATTGACTAACTTTGTAGTGGCCATTCATAACTAGACGTAAAATCGTAACATTTATTCGTCATATTGATGTATTGATCGATATAACCAGCAGGAAGCATTATGCTAAGTAGGTCGAACCAGTATGTTTAAACTGGTTTAACTGTCTGTAGGTTGCGTATTATCTATGAGGACATCAAAAACTAAATTAGTTGTGTTTTATTCGTATAGCTTTAAATATTATGTCGCTCAGATCCTGTAATCGTTAAGGACGTAGTAATTTGATCCTAAACCTATTGAAACTAAAATATTCTCGTTAATTTTTTAATATCTACAATAAATAGGAAACATTACATATTGGAATTAAGAAGCGATTAACGAAAATAATAATTAAAGATGTAGGCACAGGTTGAGGTCAATTACAAATGCTTTAATGCCTTCAATTACTAATTTAGTGCGTGTGGTGTCAGTCTTGTACCAAGTATCAATAGTAAAAGTAACACCTACGACATGCACTGCGTTACTACGTGCCTGGGATAAGAACTTCAGATTCCCCGATTGAGAGGCCGAGCTCCAATCATTACGCTATCATTGCTTGTGTTACATAAACATAACGAATTGGCCTTTCCATACCCCATGGCCTTTAAAATAAAATACAGTATCTTGTCGCCGCTCTTACCATTCAAATCTAGTGGTACTCTTCCCAATCGTGTTTTTTTTTCGAATCAGATTTTTCAATGCTTAATATCTAAAATGGTTTCGTAAACGAAACCGTTAAAAAACGTAATAGAAATTTGTTACAACATAGAAAGTAATAGAATCCTTTTATATAATCGTTGAAAGCGTTTAGTTTAATCTCTGTAATGGATTACGCGGCTCTAGTACTTACTTGAAATGCCTAGTTACTCTAGATCACAGGTTCTCAAACTTGTTACTTATATCGCCCAATTTTAGTAATAATCGTTTTTAGCGACCCCCAATGCTCGGAATAATATTATTTTCTATTTCTATTATTGTCTAAAAACTGAGCGAGGCTAGGCAAAACTGTGCCGCTGGTAATCACGTCAGTTTAATTTCGTAAATCACAGGTAAATCAGCAATCGCGACCTGGAACGCTTCAGTACCCCTCATTTTCTTTCCGGTCTTCACCGCTTCTCTGTAAGCCTTCAGCGTCGGCAAGGTGGTCTTTTCGCCCACTTTGAGAAACACTGCTCTAGGTTTAGAAATCTACAGGTCTTCTGTAACCGATCAATTGTGGAAATCATTTAACGGTCGGTTTAAATTAACTCTTTTAATTCGTTTTGTTAATCGTCTATTACTGTTATTTTACAAGGTGTTTTTAAAAGTTAAATAAATTTGAATCAGATTCTTCTCATTGTGAAATCTGTGGATAACAAATCGGTCCATTACAATAATTATATAAAACTTTAATTTATTTGATCGAGGCTAAAGAATATAGAAATATCTATGTCACGGTTCCTTTAATCGCTACGATATAATGAAGCAAGGACAATAATTTTCCTTTTTATGGCAGATTTCGAAATATTTTCTGAGTATTGAGCGTATGATGCAAAACTGCAGTTCGTAGAATTTATACTTTCTGTATATTTTAGTTGAAGTTTCTCAAGCGCATGTCCATGGATTACGTATGTTTTTTTTAAGATGAATCGCAAAAAGCTGATAAGATAACCGTTAAATCTAGTTATTTTAGAACTGTACATTACAGGTCTTCTTTCATCCTATATTTTTATGTTACAAGGATTTACTACATAATACTATTAAATATAATAGAGAAATGAGGCCCTTTAGTGCTGGAATTTTGACTGACTTCAGTCTACCATAGTAGTTCTACTATAGTTATTCAATT
>DWNY01002014.1:0-11638 GCA_018250635.1 Telegonus apastus
GTCTAGGATTCTGATGTCCACATCTCGTATGAAGATCAACAAAAAATTAACAAATTTGCTCGTTTAAATGCAAAAGTAGACGACATAAAAGACGAATTAAAAGTAAAACAAAATGACATGAAGAATTTAGAAGAGGCTGTTGAAGAATTGGGTCTTGCTGATGATACTGAGAAAATACCCTATTTAGTGGGAGAGGTGTTCATCTGCCAGACTCTAGAAGATACTTTGGTAAGGTCTTATATTATAAAAAATATAAAAATACTTCCACAATAAGTTAAGGTAATCACAAACAGAGATTAGGATAATAATAAGATAAAATATACATCTAAATGGCAACCCAATACTAAAGATCTGTACAGCTAACATTCCCTGAGGACCACAACTGCCTCACCCTTTCCTTGAAACGCAATAACTGCTTTACACTAAAAATAGGTGTGGCAGTGGCATCCTCGGTTTTACAGAACTGATTCCAACATACCTTATTTCTTGTTCTACATAAACCCACTTATAATAATTTCTGCTCATGACATGAAAAACTGACATAGTTGCAGTGGCAGATTAGAAGTTATGTTTAGGATAGGCTTGGGATATGGTTTGGATTTAGAAATTAAAAACTTCTAGTTATTACTTTACTACTAAAATAGGTTTTCCTATTCCTAAAAGGTTTCCCCTCCCTTCCCTTTAATATGGAACATTAACTTATTATTTTAACTCTGTCCTACCTATATGATATCATTGTGTTACAGAAATCTTTAGAAGAAACAAAAACAAAAAAAGAAAATGAGATCAGCGAACTGGAAGCCAAATGTGACGAATTAAAAGCAGAGATGGGTGAACTCAAAGCACATTTATATGGCAAATTTGGAAGCCATATTAACTTGGAAAATGAGGAAGATTGAAATCTACAATGGCTATCAACACTGCTTCTAAACTCTAACATTATGCTTAAATTAAATAAGTTAAATTATATGGGTATAATATTATATACTCAACAATTATATTTAATTTATTCAACATGTATTAGAAGGCCTTCTCTTATAAGTACATTAAAACTACAATAAAAATTTACCTAACCTATTGCTTTTCTTGTGGTTCTTTGATAGCATATAAAACAACCACAGGGATTTTTTAGGGATTTTATTATAAACCATTTGATTATTTTTTTTATAACTTTCATAATATCATATTTGCTTAACAACAATTTATTTTTCCAATTCTGCAATGCATTGTTAGAATTGTTAATGTCCAAGGAATGGAAAATGTTTCATTGCCAAGAATTAAAACGTAATGTTTGGTGTTCAAATACTATATATTTAAAAACAAGTTACAATTAATAAAATAAATTCACATAAAGTGATAATCCACCAATACGATTTAGTATACAGTTATTGTTTTATCTTCAATTTGCCTTTATTTAAGCTATATTGCAATAATTTTATTGTAAAGTAATTATGCTACTTAATACATATATCAAAAATTTAAATAACTAAACATCGAGAACTCTATTTTGATAAGTAAATATACATAATTATTATTGCAAAAGCCATCTTATTCTCTTCTACTCCATCCACTATAGTTTCTATTTGACATGTTCGACCTTGATAAATTATTAACAATGTCTTATTACAAATAAAAGCATTTTTAACATAAAATTATCTAAGCTACAAAAATTATAATCTCATTTCACCTGTATAATTGAACATAATACTTTCTTTTATGTTATGAAAGTAGCAAACGAACATTCAACTCACCTGATGGTAAGTGGCCACTGCTGCCCATGGACATCTGTAGTTAACCCCAGATAAGATCAGTCCTCCCTGAGCCCAGCTACAGATACCTGAGGACTAAGTTGGAACGCCTCTAAGTATATAAGTATTTCTTCCTTACCACAACCTTCAGACCAGAACACAGCAGCGCTTAACACTGTTGTTAAAAGGCAGAAAAATAGGTGTGGCGGTGGTGCCGCCGGAGTCGATCCACAAAGAGTTCTACCCCCTTACAATCATTACTGTTCATCTAGTGGTCAATATTCGACCATAGTCATACTTTTTCCAAATTTTTATATTGATTGTGTTATCAATCAAATTAATAAAAAAAAAGAAAAAAACGATTGACGAGATAAAGAAGTTATGGTATTATTATAAATTATTTTATGTGCATATACGTAAAGCAAACTTTCAAATAGAAACGATTATAGTTGACAGGAACAGGAGGAAGTTTCAGGTACATTTTGTAGTGTTAGGGCACTTAACAAAAGTGGATAATACTAATTTTTGTTTATGATTTAAAAACCTCATAGCCGACGTATCACCTAATTATGTATTATTATTAGTTTAATATGGCCACATTATAAGTTATTGACCCAACATCGTTCAAATTAGCCTAAAAGCAAAAATATACATTTTTAGCAAAATTGTGGTGGTAATTTTGACATTATTTTTAAATTTATGCTTGTAAGTCAAAAATAATTATGCTCAGTTAACAAAATATAATGCACCTAAATAAAACTGTTCCATCATTAAACATATCGTATTTAAATTTTGGTCGTAATATTTTTTTATAACATACAAATTAGAATCGTTCATGTCAATTTACAACTCATTTAGAGGAATTCAGTAATTTCTATAATGAATGATGATATAATAACTCGTCAACATGTAATGAATTCCCATAAATCAATGAATACTTGATAAATATTCCAAGACATCATAAAAACCAATGAGTACAAATAACCTAAGTCCAATATACATGATAATCTATACTACAATTTCTATGTGAAATTAGAAAGAATTAGAAAAGTATTTTGTGCATTAAAACCCTGAGGAAACTAGTAAAAAGAGTGATATAGACATTTTAATTAGTTGAAAAGGATACATAATTACACTTATGACGATTTTCAA
Source organism: Telegonus apastus (assembly GCA_018250635.1). Taxonomy (NCBI): domain Eukaryota; kingdom Metazoa; phylum Arthropoda; class Insecta; order Lepidoptera; family Hesperiidae; genus Telegonus; species Telegonus apastus. The sequence goes on from DWNY01002014.1 coordinate 2,901, forward strand.
AATTATTACATATTAACAATTAGTATTAATAACATATATGAAACTCCTCGAACATAAAAAAGAAGGAAAAGATGTATACAATATATTGAAATGACTTACTTAGAATAAAATACATACAAATGGACAGAACGCTCAACTCTGTAATTATTTCGCATAGTAGTACACCTACACCCAGTCGCCAAAATAGATTTCAAATGACCTATAAGTATCAAACATGTCTGAAATATATAGATGTAACTAGTCGAAGAGGGCTGACATTGTGAAGCATAGGCACTATTGAAAGCCAAATGATTATTTTATGGAAACGCTGCCAAACAGTCGCCAAGTGAATTAAGCTACATTTCCATACGAAACGTTTAGCTGCGTTGTTGACTTCGTTTAACGTACCTGTTACGTATCAGGTTCTTAATTTTATTACATCCTCTTTAACCAAAAAAAATACTAAAAGTCTTCAACAATGTCTAAGTAAACACGATTATAAAGATATTAGTATTTAATGTAGACTGATTGAAGGCGATCTGGCTTACCAAGGTTTGAACCCAGAACCCAGAACCCACTGCGTGTCAGATCGGTTTGGTGACCGCTCTGCCACATGAGTCATTAATGAATGATTGGGAGTCTTATGATGTCCTAATCTATCCAACAATATATAACGAGCCTGCCACTATCGGCCACAATCAAGATTAATAAGGTCATAAGAAAATATTATAATCGCTAAAACAATACCTATTACAATATAATTAAGTACAATTTGAAGTTACTTGATTAGACCTTTAAACATTTATTTGTAAAAAAAGAAAGTTTATCTAAGCAATACAGTAAAATATAGGTACGGTTATCATAATACTCCTTATTCGATGTACTTTCATTCTATTCCATTTTCGAATAGAAGTCAGGCAACAATTTATGCAGTAACTAATATAAAATAAAATAGAAGCATCTGAAAAACAGATTCTACGCACAACGCGATTTACACTATAAAACCATTAGATTAAAGGAAATGTAGACGATCTTGTCTTACAAATTAAGCGAAGCGACACTAAACTGGCACCTTGTACATATAACAGATATAATATAATTATGATATAATTTATGCCATTTAATATCCCTCAGTACTGTAACAGGCACGATGCTTGAAGTGTCTTTGAATAACTCAATATTAAATGTGTCGCGTTAAAATCATTAGCTTTACATATTTCCTACATTCTACGATATAATTACAATAAACATTTTGCTAAGCAATATAGTTAACTTAAAACGTACAACTAATTATCACAACATTTGACTAAAATAATGCGGAACTATATAAATGTGTTGCACACACTCAAGTCACGTAATGACGTCTGATTATAATAACAATTATAACGATCTTTAAAAATTGGCCTGATAAAATCAAATTAAATTATTTACACAGTCAAAAACAACCATAAAGTTAAGTAATAGATACTAGAAATTTATAGATACTATAATATACGATTATGCAGTATACAATAGAAATTTGTACAAGAATTTAATTGATTGTCACTCTGATTGTGTTTCTGTGCAAAATCGTATTATAAATGGACCTACTTATACAAACATTAACCAATCCACACACATCAAACAAAGATCAGACAAAATCGAGATAGTGACACAGGATTTTCAACAATATTATATTTGTATACATAGAACAAATTATTTTGTGCAATGTTGTAAACAGATTTTATTAAAAATAACATAAAATTTTACAGTATGCAAAATTTTGACACAAATGGCCTTTTCTCAAAACTGTCAATGTGTGGGTTGATTTTGTTTTGCATAAGTAGGTCCAAATGTAAGTATATAACCGTATACCATCCAAATTATATAACTATTTTAATATGAAAAAAGTTCGCTAAATCCATTGAGATACTATGTACTAAAGTACTAGAGAAAATACTGCATTTGAAGGATACGTGAGACGGTATTATTATTGTTCAACTCTTCAGTAAATTGATATAAATAACAAGGTTACAGTTTAAAATAAAAGGAACGCGATTTGTTTTAAGTAACTTTTTTAGGACTAGTACATAGCATGTCTATGGCAAAATCAGAATTTTTTCAATGTAAAGTGTAAAAATAATTTACCATAGTTATAGTGAAGAAGTATTCAAATTAACTAATCTCTTATTACACTAATATACAAATAACATAATACATTTGCCTACTAGAATTGGTTCAATTAATTACATCTAAACGCCTCTTTGTAGGCTGCTGCGAGAATTCGACAGGGAACTTTGCTGCAAGCTTTCGTCTTCGTCCGTGTCGTGGTCGTTCGATATCCTGATCGCCTGGTACCATTGGTTCGTTAAATCCGTCATTTGGCTCTTGCAATCCTTCAATTCCTGTAATTGTCAAACCCGTAGATTAAAGTTAGAAATCTATTGGTAAAATACTACAATATTACGATTATTATATCTTTGTAGAAGTTTAAAAATGTAAAATATATGAGGTAATACAAGGCAACTGAAAGTGTAGATATAGGATATAATCCACCAAACAGGCCCAGTGCGGATTGACAGACTTCACATAGGTGCCTTTGGAAACTTTTAGGATCACTCAGGCATACAGTATATTTGCTCACTGTTTCCTTCACAGTTAAACTGATAATTAATTTCTAATGTCAAAAATCTATCAACCGTTCAAGTGGCGTGAGAAGACGAAAGACAACTATCGCTCTTTTACTATATGCCTGTATTCTAATGATAATATTTAAACTATTCTAATTGAAAATACGTAATGTTATAATACTTATAATCATACCTGATGTGTGAACCGTCGTGTGAAGAACGGTGTCAAATACTTCAAGTCAAGCCTCACGAAGCCTCGTAATCGCGTCGCGTGAGAGTAATTTACCTGAAAATAATTTACATGACAGTAAAATAGAAGAACTTAATAACTTGAGTCAAAGTGTAGTTCGCGATCCCCTGAACCCCCGCCCCCCCTTACCCTCTAACCCTCTTAATTCCTTTAACGTGCGCAGAATCACGAAAACCCAAATGAAATTCAATCACTAATAACATATTTTAGTTTTTAAATAAAATATACCTCTAATTCTTCTTCTGTGATTTCTGATAAATGTTCGGAATCAATAGCTTGACCCCATTCCTTCGTTTTAGACAAGCTCACTTCTTTCTGTTTCCTCTGAGACCGAGAACGTTTTGTTTTCTTATTAGCCTGCAAAACAACTTTTCCATTATACATTGTGTCGTTATACAGAAATCAATAAATTGGATAATGACATTAATGACCCTGAATATAAAGGCCTGTTTATAAGGAAGCTAGGAAATTTAAAAAATCAGAATTAAAATCTATAACTCCTGAGTTAAGTCTTGTCTTCTTATTGTCGTAAAACGTTTAGACAGTTTCTATTGTGTCTCTCCTTTACCATAACAAAACGCAGCAACACTTACCACTTCTATTGAAAATTAGCTATTAATTAAATGTAGCGGCGGAGAGGCCTCCTGAGTTGAAATATATGAGGTACTAGGTACCTCTAAAGTACTTATATTATGTTTTGAGACCTCATATTTGTATATACGTAAAATAGTCCGCGGTATAAATAAATTATAAGTTACTTAACAATTAATTTAAATAAATTCCTCTGAAGTGGAACAAACAACTTGGTTTTGTACAAAACAAGTATCTACTTGTAGTACCTTCGTGGTGTGATGACCTCAGTGATGGCCATAGTATGAAGGTCACAAAAATTCCATCATTACAGTTAACTACCTACATTGGTTTTTAAATGACAAACTTTAACGTTGTTGGGTTTACTTATGCAATTTAAATTAACTAATAGACCGGTTTTCGATTTCGAAGTAAAATTGATTACGTAAACTGTAGGTTCCCTACGACATAATTTCATTAAACAGCTATTACAAAGTAGGCCAATGTTGAATGTTGATAAAAGTGATATATGTATATAGTTTAAAATTGTTCTTTAACTAAAATTACTCTGACAATTTAGGTGTTAGCTTATAGGACATTACTCATGGAGGATATCGTATTTTAACTGTTATTAAATATTTAAAAAACAAAAACGCGGAATACCTATTTAAAAATAATTAACTGATAGGGAAAAAATAGGTATTCGTTTTGTTTTCCCCTTTTAGTTTATTATTTTTGAGCAGTCAGTTTTTCTTGTTTTTTAATACTTTATTTAATGCAAAGTATTTTGTGTCAAGAATTTGTGTCAAAATAGTAACATTTTAACATAAAGGATAGGTATAAAAAATTACCCGCAAAAATTTAAGCAAAGGCATTGTTGAGCCTCCAAAGAACAGTGTAGTAAAGAGCACAATAATCAGTGTTGTTGTAATTATAACATGACGAGTTTCATCAGAAAAGTCAAGATGCAGTGAGAGAGCATATGATATAGCGCCGCGTAAACCTGAAATCAAAAATTTCATGATAACTAATTTTTAAAGCGACTTCCTTGCATATAAATCCCAACTAATGACCAAACATATTATACTTACTACAATAATTTAAACGTATATATTTTCGAATCACTCAATAATATTTGATAACCTTGAGGTAATGAACTGCTGAGAGTACCTAATACCAACTGTATTTATAGATTTATTTTTCATGTAAGATGTGTAGTATCAACAGAGCATGACAGTCCACCTGATGGTCAGTGGGCACTGCCGCCCATAACATTTATACCTAATCAACTCCTTAAAGTATGTTGTTCAGGAGATCGATCCTAGATGCGTAGCTACTCCCAGATTATTAAGATTTTGCACGAGATTCATTTGAGCCAGCATCCACAACTTTGAACCGAAACGCAAAACTACTATACAGCAGAAAAAAATATAGCGGAAGTACTTCTTCTAAATTTTTTACTGGGTTTACCACCTTCCAACTGGGATTCATACACATATACATATTTTCATGGCTTGGAGTAGAATAGTATAATTTCCACATATATAACAAAAAAATCTTACAATGCCAATCTTACTCACCACTAAACCACATGATGAACATCATTTTCTTCGTGATTTTATGCTCTCGAAATTTGTTGCAAAGTAGAGCAAGTGGAAAGATATTTGCTGCTCTGCCAAGTAAGCTGAGTATTATACTCCATACAACTAAGGCAGGCTCCACACGATGTCTGAAACTACAATTTGACCATGTTTTGATTGTTCACTCCAACACTCAAACATATTTATTATGTGAATGTGAATTATGCTTCTATTTGTCTTTACAAGTTTTTATTTAAGTTTGTATGTATGTGAGTTAATCTTGCAACTGAATTTTAAACCCCAATTGTTGAACTAAAATGGTGCATAATTACTAAAAGTCTTTAGTTAGTTATTTAGTTATTAGTACAACATTGTTGGTCCTAGACCTTGATCAGAATAGGGGAAAGTTGTCTTTCAACACCGTTTCATTGATACTTTCACTTCACATAAAATTTATTTCAGTTTTATGTTTAATTAATAGGAAAATTATCAATGCTCAAAGGGTTTATCAAAATATTACTTTAGTTTTAAATTGTGTATATAATTTAGCTCTTTGGCGCCCCTTGCCACCTGTCGCCTACAGCAGTGATTCTCAAACTCTAAAAATATATTATTATCTAACGGCCCCCTGAATTTTTAAAAGTGCTATTGTAGACAGAGAAATCAAGCAGAGGAGGAATAAGATCATACCATGGAATAAATGTGGATGTATAAAAAAAACAAATCAGTCAACACTCAAAGCTATTTCAGCACCTCCATGAGCCTTTTAGCTGCTAGCACACACAAAGGGATTTATCATCCACTTTGAGGAACACTGGCCTAGGGCGACCTCGCCTCTTAAGTTCCCCAGGGTCGGCAATGAGTATGAAACAATCAAATATTGAAGTACAGGATGTGGTGTTTGAAAAAATAATATCAACCTTCAATACCTGAATATTGCTAAGCCCAGATATGCAAATACACATGTTTCCGCAATGAAAGCCAATGTTCTCATGGTTTGTTGCATAGTAACTTGAGTCACAGTAGACAGGTTAAAATGTGTGTAATGAGACATTACAATACCACAAAATAGTATAGCCATAATTCCTGTAAAAAATCATACAGTAAGTAATGTATACTTATAATATGTAGTATTCTTACATCAATGGAGTAAATATTCTAGTAGTAAATATTATATGCCTATGCAAGAATAAATTGTTAATCTTGTTGCCATATTGTAATAGTTATATTATAGAACTAAGAAATTATCTACATTTGATCACATAATAGATATATATTTAAAAAACATGTTTTTCTTTTTAACTATAACACAATTTAATATGATGAAATATTGATAAAACAATAATCTCAAGGTATAATCAATTTAATTGATAATGTATGTTAATGTAACAACTTGGTACTTACCTGACAAATGAATGCCTTCAGCAAGGACATAGGGAGCATATGTGAATACAAGCATCATTCCAAACTCCAGAGAAGGGTTTTTACGGAGATCCACATGCTTGAGCAAGAGAGCACTTATTAATGCGAATAGAACTCCGATTCCAGCCGATGCAAAGAACATCAACCAGAACCTATTTATAGCAGACAATATTGCTTCAGTTGTGGACATGATTGGATCGTTGGAGTCCAGAACCGCAGTAGTTAGAACAATAGCCACTGCATCATTCAGTATGCTCTCACCAAACACCAACATGTTCAAAACTGGGTCTACATCTAAGGCGTGAAAAATAGCCACAGTAGCAACTGGATCCACAGCCGATATTAGTGCACCGAAGGCAAAGGACTCGACAAAATTCAATTTATAAACTACCTGAGCCAAACCTAGCAAGTATATACCTGCACCAATTACAAATGCAGATATAGCTGTTCCAACAATTGCGAAGAGCAAAATGGATCCAATATTTTGAAAAAAATTACCTTTGTGAAGATTGTAACCAGATTCAAAAATAATGGGAGGTAAGAGAACTAAAAAGAATGCAGTTGGTGAAAAGGCTTCCTCCTTCCTCCAGTTAGCAATATTTCTGATTGACATCAAATTTATTATCATGCCTATTAACGCACCAAGGAATACAATCACCACACTTTCTGGAAGGTATGAGAAACCTGTTTGCAACATGAGATGAATTAGTAAAATACCAAGCGCCAAGATGCACAGCACAAAGAATATAGCCATGGAGCTGTTATGCTCATCTTCCGCGGAACTTTTTCCGGGCAGCGGCGCTGCATCCGACGGACTGACTTCAGAAATATTCGGAGCTGCCGACGATGACACATTCACTTGAGCGACTAACGTAGACGAATTTGAAGGAACTATTTCATACGCTACATTAGGACTCTCAGTAGAACTTGTGGAAGATGATACATGTACACTATCTGCAGAAGGACTGCTCTCACTGGAAGCAGAAACATTTTGCGCGATATCCCTTCGTATTCTTGAAAACTCATATACTGTTTTACTGTTCCCATTTAATATCGTTTCTTCATGCACTATATCCGAATTGCCATTTGCAAACGAATCACCGAAACATATCAAACCAATCCAAACACAATATGTTATCGTATAACACTGCATTTTCGATCTCCCATTAGATTCACTTCGCACTTATTTGGAAACACCTTGTTCGATAATCGAAATTTCCTGAGTTTTGTGTATCTATAAACTGCTTCGAGAATATTCTTTTATAAGCACACCATTCAGTAATATAGATATTAGAACTATTATAGAAAATTTAGAAGTCTACGACACGACTTATTTTGTACAACAATCAATCAGTAATTAACAAAAAGTCAAATAGAATCAGACTACTCTGACGGTAATGTCAGGAATGTCAGCTGTTTCAGGCACTGGAATGGAAAATCACACAGCTGTCAACTGTTGACAGATTGGCTGAAGTAGCCCGTGAAAAAAATAATGAGTGATTTTTTTCATTATACTTTTATTAAAAAGATGTTTAATATGGAAAAAAATACTTTTTATAAAAACTAGATAACAAATATATAATTTTTTGTTAATTTTTGTTTTATCATAAAATACTACTTTACTTACTTTTACTTAAGTTAAATGTAAATGGCTTATAGCTATTAAAAATACTCTATTTCGTAGAAGAAATATTACCCTAAATACTCTTGTCATTTATTCTCTGTAACAATTAACGGTTTATTTCAGTGCTACTACCATTCCTACTACGTAGGTACCTGCGATTTATATATAGCCTAATTTTGTAAGGTTGTAACATGTAAAAAACATGGAGATTGTTTTTCCCTGTGTTACTACGGTAGAAGCACGGGAAGTAAACCCAAAAGAACATATTCCAAGCATATTACAAATCAAAAGACATTTAATTTATTTAATATTCATGTCATTTAACTGTCAGAGTTTGAACAATTTACACCATGAAGTAGAGATACAACGTATTTCGTGATTTAGAAGACTATTTAGGTAACGGAAAAGCGTGCGTAAAGTAGAGGTTTAGGTCACAATGTGCTATAAAAGAAACTTGATTGAATTTTACTAATATATTTACATATCATCGTAAGTACGTATAATCAGTAATACTGATGTACATGAATTTTGCTACATAATTTATTTGCCTCTATAATGATTTATTAAAATTTATCAATACTTAAAATGTGCATTTAAAAACCAACAAGTCTGCATTTACTATGTAATACGGTATTTGCAAAATCTAAATGACTAGATGCATTTTGGTACAATAAAATAGATTCTTGTGATTAAATAACTTTATT
>DWNY01002015.1:0-11636 GCA_018250635.1 Telegonus apastus
CTATAATTTTACGCTGTTGATTTTTGTGAGCGAATGCGTTGGACTAAAAATTCTAACCAGCGTAATGCGGAGTGCATGGAGTTCGCAGCTTACCGTTTATCGCCAACGATATGTCAAGTGCAACTCTTTTTAGCATCATATATGTGAGTACACGTACACATATTTATCCGTACAGAAGCATAATCAAGCAATTTATAACGTTACGCTTAAAAAGCTTGAATCGAAAAAATTCACGTCACGATACATTGCTGTATATAAAAGGAAATCATGCATTACCGGCTTACCATCTGTGCAAAGTGCGGTGAGTTATTAATAAAAGATGTTTATCGTGCCTATATAATGGACCAAAAAATTATGAAACATTAATAATAACCGGCTCATGTTTAACAACAAACTAGCTCGCCGCTCGCGGCGTCGCCTGGAATTTAAGGCGAAAATTTCTTATGTCAAATTTCGTACTTGTCGAAAAAACGTAATATATGTGTTATACGTCGTTGAGTATAACGTGATGGTACTAATTAGTGACCACAGCATCAAACGCGAGATAGCGTTTCTAATAAGAGCTTTGCGTTGATGTTGGTTCCTAAACCTACACTTCTCTGCGTATTAAAATAAACAAGTGGAACAGCTGCAATGATCGAAATTCAACCATAATTAAAACTAAATTAGATAAATCCTAATAAAAAATAAACTTACTTACTTACTTACTTTACGTATGCTCATCTGTCCGCACAGTATTCGAAAAATGGTTCCACAAATTTTCGCTTGACATATACCTAGATAATATACCAAACCATTTTCCCATAAACTTGTATTACCGTTAAGTGACACTCAAAATAAAACAACCCAGCAAGTGTTACATACGAGTATTTGCCATATCGTAAATATTTCAAAACCATCTTCAATAGACCAACAGCTTAACAATTTTATAGTTTGGACAATAATTTCGCGGAAAACATCAGCGTCACGTAATGTTCAGCCTTGCGGCGTCGACGATCCAATTATTATTTTTTCGGAACCGACAATTACCGCACTATTATCTTATATGCCGTGGCACGGTTCTTTACGAAGATAAAGGGATTCCTTCACACCTCGACGGACCATGTTTTTGTAACGCGAACCACCATTAACATGAAATATTACGGAAGAGCCTCAATTCCCGGGAATTTCGAGGTAGCCCCGTGTTAGGTTGTCGTGTTTCCCGAGTTAAATATAGATAAACGGAGGTAGAAATCACGGTAACGTATAACAGACTAGGCTTTAAAGTACAATGTGAACGTAACACCGCCGTATAGACGATAATCTTTATAAAAAGGCTCATTGAATTTACTTTATAATAAAAGCTAAATAAAACTCAAAAATGCCTCAGCATGTAGAAATAGGAAAGGCATTAACGTAACTTTTATTGCCGGCGTCTGAAGATTTTTCTCGTAGCTTCTGAACAGTTTACAAACCTATAATAATTGCACTTTTAATGTAATGGACCGTAAATCTTCAGAATACTGAGCGGATAAACAGATATTAACGGGGTAATGTACGGAATAAGCTTATATGTATATCATACTAGCTCTTGCCCGTGACTCCTGCGTGTACTTTAATAAGAGGCAATAAAACGATAATGTGTGGCAAATTTCAACGATATTCATTCAGCAGTTTCGTAAAAAAGTAACAAACACCCATCCATCCTCACAAACTTTTCTATTAATAATATTAGTAAACGAGCTACATGCTCGTATGATGCACCTGATGGTAAGTGGTCATTGCCGCCCATGGACATTTGTGAGGAACCCATACAAAATAAGAGTACTACCTGAGGTCGGGCGCATATGCGTTGCTATTCCTGAGGACTAAGTTGCAACGGCTCGCATAAGTATGTCTTCCTTACCATACCTTTATTATACACTAGAACTACTATAGAACACTGCGGCTACTGCTCCTATTAGGAAAAAATAACGCACGTATAGCGATGGTGCCCATAGTTGAAACAAAGGGTTCAATATTTCTTATAAGACCTATTTCTGTCTTACCTATAGACACCAACCGTATTACGTGCTACTGTACTTTAGTTTAATTTTGTAACTTATATTTTCTATATCCTTCTACATAAAATTATTACTGAATTACAAATAACAACGACATACCTACTACTAAAGCCGAGTAGGTATAAAATAAACATATATTTTGATATTATAACAAAAAAAGGTTTTTTCTTTAAATCTAATTATAAAGGTTTTCCTTTATAGCTTGAAACATTGACTATTTTAAAATTACACACGATTTTAGTTTAATAAAAGTATCAAAATGGACTTACCCATATACAATGGCGATTGTCTACTGCCCACGTTGTCGTCAACGTATGGTATACCGAGCGTGGCTATGCCAGTTTGTCCAACACCCACAACCAGGAGACAGATGAAGAGCCAGGGTATCACCACGGCGGTTATAGAGGACCGCGTCGCGGTGCTCTGTACTTGGGATTCGTCACACATCGTCGTGTTCCCATCCATCAGGCAAACCGGCGCCGCACCGCCCCTGTTCGAATCCAAGTGCACGTCAAGCAGTTGCGTGCCGTACAGTATGTGGGGCAAGACGCAACCAATGATGCCCACCGCAAGCACCAACATCATACACGCTATCCACCTCGGCCGGTGCCCGCGGCCCGCCAGGTAAGTCAAAAATAACGCAGTGCATATCTGCCCTATCTCCGTCGCCGCCAACAACGTCCCCGTGGTTTTCGATTCCACTTTGAACAACTTCTCGACGGTTGTCGTTACGCTCACGAAGTACGTGAGAAACATGCCCTGCAGAACCCATCCCGATAGGAACACCAGCATGAATACTCTGGTAGAGTGAAAGGCGGAGCGGGGCACGGGCTCCTGCGGGGTTGGCAGCTTGCAGTCGAGGGAGCCATTATTGTTTCCAGTTGCTAATCGTTCCTGTTCCTCTGGAGTGGCTTCAACGCCTTTCATGGCGCCGTCCTCCGGTACGGGGTTGGTGGGCCCCGCCTCCCCGCCCGCTGAGACTGTGGTGACGGTGACAGCGCTGCAACAACAGAAACGGCAATTAAAATAGGCATCACAGTGTTATTGCACATTTTTGTATGCTTCTTAAATTAATTTTCTGGCGAACTCACGTCATGATCGTGACCGCGACTAGCACTTAATACTAGACCACCCCTTGTACTAGTGTAAGCGATAATTCGAGCGGAAACGTTGCGCACGCGAAGCTTCGCCGAACGCTTCCTGATAACGGAACCGGCACGGAATGTTGATCAACGATCGCGAAAACGAGGAGCGAGGTGGACACGCCGCGGGCGACTCGAGCGCATACTTTTGGGAGACTGCTCAACTTATAGCGACGGCTATGGTGAGGAATGGAAGCTGCGTGCGCGCACACAGCCCGGCGCAAGGAGACTGCACCATGCAATTGCGGCCGCAGCGCACTGCACCCGCTGTGCCCGCCCCTCGGCTTCTCCCCACAGGGTTTTTATTGGCCGCCTATCCATTTTTTGTGCGGTACGCATTTACACACGATGAAAGCCGTCTGCACGCCGCCCTCCTCGGAAGATTCCCTCTCGCCTCGCCACTACGGAATGTCTTTGTCTCTTCGACGTCGCTTTTTAAGCTCGTCTTTATTTACATTTTACATACAATTCAAATACAGGCGGACGTGGAAAGTTTTTTTGATCTGGCTCTTTTTCAAACGTTTGCAACGCTCCATTCAAAACGGAACGTGATTTCCTAAAAATACTTTTCGTTCACGAATAATTTATGAATATAGAGTGCAAACGGCACGCAAATATCGATTATTGAATTGCAAGCGGTTCGTTGCGTACTTACGGACACAGAGGACGCGAACGCTAGATTCGCAATAACAACCACCGTGGAATATTAATGAGAGCTCCTCGTACGGTTAACTGGACTTGCGAAACTCAGCAGTGAAGGCCGATGACCACCGACGACACGGACGGCTCACGGCGGACTGCTCCCCAACGGCCAGTTCCCAAAGGTAAACTATTAACGATAACACTAATGGCCGATAACTTAAACAACACATATATTCACGAGATGAGTATTTTTTCACGACTGTCGATAAGTAGAATATATTGGTAACTGCATTCTGAGATAAGCACACATAACTTGTGCAACGGCCGGACTATCGTTGAATCCCTATCGCTCTAGTGATAACGGGACGCGACAAATAGGCATACTACTTGTGAAGCAGGTTACTGGCCGAACAACCTTAAACAGAATGTCTTATTTGTGTTGACGCACCATCAAACACAATCTCAATGCGAAAAACATTTCTTATTATCCAAATTAAAGACAACGTAACGATTCATGATCTTGAAACTTATTCTGTACCATGCAAAATATTGCATTAAAAGCAAAATTACGATCGTGCTCTTCTGAATAATTGTATTTAAATTAACTTTCACTTTCCCTCTGCGGGACATAATTATGAAGACGCCGAGATTACTATACTTGAGCAGTCAGTAATAATTGACGTTTATAGCTTGGATAATCGTTGCAAATAAAAGGGAGTCATTTATATGTCTTAGGTATCAGACCGGGCCTTCTTTATGTGCTCCGTCCATGACGCAAGATCTAATTCGTGAGAACGTGTTAGATTCGAATCCAGCAATCGCTACAACAATTTGGACGCTTCGAATACAATCACGGACAGTTTATTTTATCCGAGATGGCGATTGAGTGGCAATGAATCATATGACTCCGGCGTCAGAGGGCTTATTGGTACGAATTGAATAACTATCGTTTCGACACAACAGCCATAAAAAGAAGTACGTTTAAATTTAACGCTTGTGTAGACGAAATCGGATAACAAATTATACGTGTGGCAGGAAACAAGAAGATTGTTCGAGCCGCGTCATCACTTACGATTCAGTGACATTCCAAAATGAAGAAGGATCGAACGATCAAAAATAACTACAGCGTCGACCCACATCAAAATTCGTCTGTTTGTCAGCATGAAAATACAAAAAGATACTGTTGGAACACAAATAAATCTCTGCGTATTCGGAACAAACGTATGGACTCATACATACGTTTTGAAATTCACATCAGCTCCTGCGCACGTCATAAGGCTTTAAGACAAAACAAACGGATAATAAGTCTCGAATCGAATTCACCAAAAAAACATAGGTTTTTTATCGTCAGAGCTTTTCGGGAAAATGAACCCAAAAGAGATAAAACAGATGTCAGATCTTGCGTGTTAAAAATAAGAAATGAACAAACCGACCATGTTTTTTGTTCTTCAAAAACAAAAAAATAATAACAATGAATCCTTTAATGAGCAAATAGGAGAAATAAACAGCAATCGGACCAACACCAATACATTAAAACAAAAAAACAGTGTTGCATTGCGCATAAATTATTCTAGAGAAGGTAAATTCATTAAGTATTTATGTTTTATCTTCTTAGTGTTAGTTTTATTTAATGATCGTATTAGTTATTGGACTTAATGGTTGCCGTTTCGAATAAAAACGTCAATACTGGACGAAATTAAGCATTACTAATTGTTCACATATTGAATATGTCTATACATTCCTTATTGATATTTCTTATAATTCTTGATTATTCTGTATTATTGATTAAACGACTTCCCAAAGTAAATATATTACCGATTGATCGTGATATATATTTTTTAACATTTACACGTCGAAGATTCAAATCGAAATTTGTTAATGGAATTACAATTCTAAACATCAATCACATTATTTATTGGTTAAACTTTACTCGGTATAAAATATGAAAACGATGTGTTATTTAGAAAACCTATAAGCAATAGAGCAGAGTCCCACGTTACGAGAATCTTTTACGTGTACGACACGACATTCAGTCATTACGATCCGATTTCAAGGACAGGTACAGTTCATACAAGTGAGTGATATAATCGCGTCAATTGTCACTTTAGATGTGGGGAGATAAATGAGAAGTAACAATCCCTCCATTAATTAGCCTTTTAAGGTTCACTGCTGCACATAGATATCTCCTAAAAAAGATAGATTTCTTTCTTTCTTTCTAATGGGGGTATCATTCACCGCGACTGGGATAAGATATGGTGACCACAGTTGGTTTTAATTTTACACAGTAAGACTCTGTCCATTTCCTGGAATTTAGTAAGGAAAGCACACTAATAATATCTTGAAACCTTTGTGGCCCATTTATATTTAAACAAAAAGGATTTTGGATCTGTCTTAATAACTTCAATTTTCTGTGATAATTTGCATTTTATTTTGCCTGATACCTTTATTTTTAGATAAATCTACTATTCATAACTTTGACGTAACTTTAAGTTATAATGGTACATTACTTATAGTTAATTAATTAACTAGTTTCTGCCTGCTGCTGTATATGCATAAGAATATACTCATCTGGAACATTCAAAAGTGTAATAGAACAAAGATATCGTCATCTTACTATACATATATTTGAGAGAAGTTCAATAAGCCCTTACATTCTTGCTCTGTAGAAACCGCATCAATGTCGCTCCGATAATAATCGATGTTAGCGCCCTCAAGAAAACTTTCTATAACATTTCTCAAATTGTCAATCGTAGGTAGGGTTGCTATTTATACTATAATACATAGTATTGTACAATATTTTAGGAAAAAAGTACGAAATTAAATAACTACCTACTATACAAAAGTACAGATGATAATCGGTAACTAAGATGTCGTGGGTCTCTCCGATGAAATCACTGTTTTGAAATAGGCCAGCGAAAAAAATCGCTGTCAAACATATAAACTAATCTTATCGTATAACGTAAGAAGTCGAGTCCAGTAAGCGAAACAAAACTGTCGTCCGAAATATATGTAAATGGCCCTAGAATATTTTTTCTAAATATGGATAGTATATGTAAGTGGACCTAAGATATTTTTTCTAAATAACATCTACAATTTTGCAACGTTCGTGTAACGAATGACATTTTTATTCAAAAAAGATATCAAACTAGCAATCCTAGTCGTAGGTAGTAAAGACCGAACGCTAATCGTCAGCGCACCGAGAATCTATCATCGTACAAGTGAGAGGACACCGCGCGGTCAAGGTGAGTAGCAGATCCACTGCCGATGACACCGTGCCCTCGAGATTAATCGCTAATTTATAACCATCTTTATGTCGGTAATCCACTTGCAAACTGTTTACGTGACGAAGATAGGT
Source organism: Telegonus apastus (assembly GCA_018250635.1). Taxonomy (NCBI): domain Eukaryota; kingdom Metazoa; phylum Arthropoda; class Insecta; order Lepidoptera; family Hesperiidae; genus Telegonus; species Telegonus apastus. The sequence goes on from DWNY01002015.1 coordinate 7,182, forward strand.
AAATTAAATCTTGAATTCAAATTATTTTATGACTCCTGAACAATGCGTAATAATTGTCGGATTGAGAAATAACTTCCTAATTTAATTGATAATAACGCTACTGCACTCATTGAACAAGAACTTTTGCAAAAACGTTATTTCGTAGGTATAGCATGATTGAGTTTTGTGTCTGGCCTCTACCCGGTGCGGAATAGGACAGTTGTGGGACATATTTGGAATAGATTCCAGGGATTTCCTCCAAGAAGCTTCCAAAGATACTCGTAATAGATATTTCTCGGTTTTAATGAAGTAAAGTATAGTCCAAATGTTTATTATATTTATTGGTTTACGCACCAAATTAAAAGAGATATGAATTTTTAAAAACTCATAACTTATATTTTTTTACTAATCCTACATCCAAAATTTCTCATCTATAAATTACTTGACGACGTCTATTCAAATTCAATTTAAGCAGAATTTTAAACATATTTTAAGAGAATTTTACATATTTGCTAGTATAATATCTTTGAATGTAGGATATACATATGAAGTAACCATGAAATTATCTGAATTTTTTGAAAATCTAAACGTTAAACTGCATCAATGTGATAAAGTTCATTGCTATCGAGGCATCATTATTCCGGTGGCCGTTATATTAATGGGCGTACAAGCAATAAAGTTCAATTGCATTCCGACAACGACATTATAAATTAACAGCGCGAGTCGCGTGTTGCAGGGACGAACTTTTATTATCAACGGCAAAACCACTATGTACAGTGGGTAGTGGACAGGAGTAGGTATATGGGCTTGTCATGGGCTTAAGGTTTGCTAAATGGTTTGGAAACAGTGACGTAATCAAGGTCGACGTAATAAGGTAGACAAGTCCAACCCTATCCTAAGGGAGTGGTTTGGAATAATAAATATACATGGTTTCCAAATTTATCGTCTAAAACCATAAAACGTCCTCCTATTTTAAGAAACCATAATCCTTCCCTAATATATATGATAAAGGATAACAATTAACATAACCTACAGTATCTTTTGAATATTTTGGAATCTGATTGTCTGAAGAGGCTGCTTAGTGCTGACGTTGCCTTTTCTACCATGTTAAAGTTGCATTACTATAAGAAATTATTATTTTTTTATTATAATAAAGAGTTATCGAATTGTATTGTATAAATAGTAAGAACAGCACCTACACCTATTTCTGGCGTAAAAAACTATGCGCTTGATTCTATATCTGACTAACAAGCGTTCCAACTTGGTCTATAAGTATAAGAGTCCAACTGTAAAAAATTCAAATAAGACACCTCTACATGGGGATGATAATAGATGGTCCGTATGCGAATGTACGTTGATTAGACTTAGAAAATATACATTAATTAAATAGTATCGTATGAGTAACAAGCAAACTCCGTAGCACCGACGAACATCCCCAATTATGGAGATAAGACTCAAAGATGAATGATTCACGAAATACAAATAAAACAAAACGGTATTTAGGAAGTTTAATTACGACAAAAACTGTCAACACGCATTAAATTTAGCCGAGCCATTCACAACTCGGCTCATTAATATTTACTTTCGGCTGCATTTAATTAATCAAAGACGCGAAAACCAGTGTAGCCAAACGATTTCAATCTTATTGGTACGATCTTTTTGGCTCTCGTACTATGTACGATCGCGTTCTTTTTTCGCATCCAAATTGCTAAATACACATATAGCTTTGCCAAATACACAAAGTATTTCACGACAAATTTGGTAGCTTATGCAATCTCGCGACCGATAAATTTAAAATCGAAAAACTACAAATCAATGCGTACCTAGAGAAAATACGATCTTTTATAGTTAATCCCTGGAAGAAATAGACATGTGGAAGTAAAAAGGCGTAAGTAGGCGGATCACACCGATAGTATGCGAAGCTCCGCATACTTAAATGGCAACTGTTGCTATATCAATACAATGTCGACTTCGTTGTTGATCTTCTTAAGCATAGAATTAGACGTCACTTTAACCCGTGCATTTCATGCATAATTAAAAAACATTGAAAGTTATTAGGTATCTTTATTTATTTTGATAAAGGTACTTAATCGCAGAGTAGATATGATATAAACAATAATAACAATTGAAATTATGTACACCATGAGGTGGTTTTAAAATATAATCGTTGTGTGTTGATTTATAGTCGATAAAAGGCAACCAATAAAAATACAATTTTCTTAGTGGTAAGAATACGCTTATTAATTGCTTTGCGTTAAAGCGGTTTCCATATTAATCGGCACCTATGTCTTCCACTGTCTCAACGTTCCGTGGTACGATCCTCCAAAAGATAAATCTGACAACCCTGGCGAAAACCAAGGGACTGTTTGACATAGCGATAACCACATCGCTGAAATTATCTTCGAGCTGTCGTATCGATTACAAATATAATTTACAAGCGTAATTTACCTTTTTATTTAACAAACTAGCTGTTTATTTCGACGGCGTTGGCTTTTCGGTTTTATTGTTACAAAACGAATTGAAACGTATGTACGTAAACTTGTAATTGTAAATTTTATAAGCAAACCACCCGATGTATGGTGATTACTGCAGCCCATAAATATTCGCTTGTTCTGAGATCTAATTTAATAAGTCTCTACATATATATATCAGAAAGTTATTATTAATGAACCCAAGTTACTTTGCCGCATATACACGACGACATGTACTCGATAATTATTTTACAAACTAATACTTTAATAAAATTCACGTCTCAATCTCCCTATGTAGGTATTTATAGCATTTGCCTTATTTCAAACACATATATGCTTATTTGCTGTACGTATCTTTTTGTGCGGTCTAATATTTAAAAAAGCTAAGCTAAACGGCTAGACCATAGATGCGTTGTCACGCCACTATGGACCACAGTGTGAACGCCTTGTACACAGTATTTGTCTTACCACACCACCCCGAAAACACGACAGCGCTCAAAAGTCCACAATATTGTTACATAGCAGAAATACATTGAATAAGACTTGTACTCCACTAGCAATACATGAACTCACCACACTTACAGTAAAGAATTCAACGTAACGATTTAATTGAGATTCAATTAGTATTTAAAATTCATATTCGGTGCACAGTACAGATACCTAGGAACGAGTTCCAGTAATTGCGATCGAACGTGTACTTAACGATCACGATTATTCAGAACTCACTAGTTATACCAGGACACGCTATTTCAGAATGAAATTGTAAGCAAATTTGATTTAGCAGAAGCACGATAAATATAAACCATTGAAACGAAACGCTTCATTACGGGTACTGTTTGATAATGAACTGGGGATATGGCCGTTTCTAAGGGGGTTTAAGGTGTAATTTCGTGATGTCACATTTCAAAAAATAAAACATTTAATATTTTCATGTGTGCGATTGCAAAATATGAGACATCAAACTAGGGGATGGTCACACAAATGCGACCAGCTGTGACAAAGACGGAGGAAGGGTCAAACGTCATGAAATCCGTGTGGCCTAATGTAACCAAACCATATAAGGCAATAGTCCGACCTAAAGCCAAGTAAGTAATACCTATACCTCTACTATATTAATCAACGGTTATATTTACCAAAATATATAACAATCTGAATAACCACGTACTAAAGTTATAAAAGCAATGTAAAATAATAGAGTAGGTACAAGACGACTTACTAGTTATATAATTATACATATAGATCAAGACCTCTACAGTGTATACCTTAAAATTAAAACTGTTAATTTACAGCTGTTGGACATCACAAAGACTTTCTACGTTCACAAACTAGTAAGGGGAATTACTTAAATGCCTAATACAGTAATGTATGCGAAGAACGCAGACAGTCACAAATCAAGTTTGATTGGCTGGAATCCCTCGCTAACTGCAATTGATGCAATAAAAATACGCAATTTACAGACGTTTCTATATATATAAATCGCAAGTGAAATGCTTTGAATAGTTAAAAGATTTATTTTAATTGAGGGTGTCATTATACGAGCGACAGCTCGCGACGGTCGCCGTGAGTCACTAACGACAGGTACACATAGTCGGTGTCCTTCGTCGGTGGTCACAGACAACCATAACTTACGGTGGCGAGCTGTTGCAGGGGACTGTTACCCGATAGTCGCCGCCTGTCGTCAACGACCATGGACAAAGCACGATTCCCGGTGGCTGGTGGCGACAGCCGACGACAGTCGGCGACGGTCGCAGAATGTCGCTCGCATGTTACTTCCCTCTTAAACGCAATAAACAAAAACGTAAAACTTTTTTGTAAAGTGGTCACTGTTGCACATAGACCCTAAATTGCACAAGAATAAGTCAATTTCAGATGCAATATAAGCATAGCCGCCTTACATTCAAACATGCAGGAATTCTGTTCTACTAATGGTCTTTTACAGATCAGAGAACTATATGTACAGCAGTGACGTAGCATCAGAAAAATTGCACATTCGTCATTACCGTAC
>DWNY01002016.1:0-11636 GCA_018250635.1 Telegonus apastus
CCTAATGAATGAATGGTAACGATTGTCAAAATAAATAGTATTTCTTCATGGATGAAGTAACTGAATAGACACCAAATAAGTATATTTGTCGGTCTGGTAATCCTATGAACTTCTTATGACATACTGGTACAAAAGTTTCACGTAAAAGTATATGTATCCACAGTATAATATTGCACTTTAGCATAACAAGATCTATTTGTTGAATGTGATACCAGAAAGTGTATCTTGTCTTAGATGTCGATTTGGTTACTTTATTTATAGTTCAACGTTATTACTTTTTGTGTATATTATTTCTAGTTTAAAGTAAACTTACGTCACAATATAGTTTAAGGATTAACGTTAGTTAAATTTATTTGTACAGCTTTTTCAGTTACAGTGATATCATAAACTATTTTCTCTAGTATCATAATACTTAACGCCGTCGTTTAATATATTTCACGTATTTAACTGTAATGTAATACTGCTCCTAAATGTGTAGTTATAGATAGAATATTGTATTATTTGTTAGAAAATAAATGTTCAATGTTACTCGTGTAATGAAGCTTATATCTGTTGTAGTGCTTTCACACCGTAGTTATTATTATGTAAGTAGTTTGAATACTTTTTCTCAGTATAATTAAATAATTTCACTGGCAAGTACAAAGGTAACATATAACGAGTCTAACAAAAATAATAATTTGAGGGTATTGTGACATACCTGTGATTGATCCTAAGTAACATCAGATGAACTGCAACTTGTTAGGTGTCTCCATTCCATTACAAAAAAAATATTGCGTAGAAAAGAAATATTGTAACGGAAATAAAAACAACAAGAACGTAGCACTACAAACTGTACACTAAAAAGAGAGGTCGAAATTGAACATCGTTGAGTGACATGAACAAAAATTGAAGGTATAAGGTAATATACTAATTGCAAACTTGCCTCTTGCATAGTAACATGTTTTAAGATCTACTGTGCTTTCAGAATACAGCAATTACGTGCTATTTTAATTATACAATACTGCACATTTATGTAATGTTGCTGATAACTTACAAACTCGTATGACGTCCGGTTTTGTTCACGAAATTATTCAAAAAGTATTCAGATTTGTTTATCATAAAAGTAACAGCGGTGTGAATGCATATCTATGCGAAAATTGTAATGTTGTAGGTACTGCTTACGAATTAGGTGCTAAATAATGTATACATGTCGGTGTGCACTTATTCCTTTTATACCTATTTAAACTGAAATGCAAATGACATTGACAATATCTCATATAATTTGAATAACAACCAACCAAGGGTTATAACGCTTCTTAGACAATTTCCTTTCTCTGCATATAGCTGTCTCAGTTAGAGCCTTATTCATGTCATGCGGACTTGTACCTGCGTGTGGTTCCATTCCGCGTACGTGTTACTCACATCATATTATTATAGATACTTTCCTGCGAAGAGACTATTTCACGCATGCCGGTGAGACACGCAGACGGAGCAAACTCGTATGACAAGAAAAGTGCCCTTAGTGATAAAATATAGCTGTTCTAATTTTCACATTATAGTAGTAACTTTGTAGTTTTAAGAAAATTATTGTAACAAAGAAAATAAATAATTAAAAATATTTCGTTAATATTTATATTCGTTTGTACAGTTGCACGGAGATTTATTTCACGATAGTAAAATATTACCATCTAAAAGCTGTTATATTATAATAGTTATAATAATTTGCTTCAAATATTCAATTACGTATTATCTCTATCCAGAAAATTAATCAATAAATTTTAATTAAAGATGGTATTTTATTCGCTTCTATGCGGTCAAATATTCCTCTCCTAGTATTATTCATAAGGGGCAAATACGAATATATATTATTCTTAGTAGAAATAGTACAACTTTATAAAAGCAAGGAAATTACATTTTTTTATTTATTACTATTACACTGCTGGGCACACGTCTCCCCTCAGAGAGGGAGATGACGGCTATAGTTCATCGCGTGGGCTAAGTACAAATTGGCAGACTTCACACGCCTTTAAAAAAAATTGTGTAAGTTTCCCAGCAATATTTTCATTTTCAAGAGGGAGGAGAGGTATCCATTGACGTTTCTACATACCTAGGTTTTTACATAACTGGATGGCCAAATTTCAATAGATATAGGACTTCAATTATAGTTTCTCGCGTTGTCCAAGTAAGGGCTATCTGACTTTTTACACTTTTAGCAAACTTTCAGTATACCTACCTACTTGTAGTTCTAATTAGTTTCCTATTAAATTATATCTTTGTGATATTATGAATTTGAATACATACTGGTATACAAAAACATTTTTTTTTCAACAAAATCCAATCTCATATTTTTTTCACCCATACTAACCTCCAACTACTGGCTAAAGTATTTCAAAGCGTGCCTAACTGTTAATATAATAAGTTGAGCAAACCGTTCAGAGATGGCACTAGTGCCTATTATTTTATAAACATTTAAAACTGTTAACGCGATTAAGAAAAAAAGCGTTTTACACACATGTGTAATGCGTATATGTATGTATAACAAATTTTTAAAGTGGAAGAATCCTGCTTAAATATAGTAGATGTGACAGAGTTGCCCACATTCATTCGACTGTATAAGAAGGTGTTTACCGTCAGTCACAGTACACAAAACCTATAAAAATACCCCTTTATGTCTCGTGTCAAGCATTTTTATAAAGATTATCTTACATGAAACGGTGTCAAAGTTAAATCTCTCGTGATCAACCGATAGCGTGGGTTCAACAGCGATTAACGAAAGATATTGTCTCGGCTCATATCTAGAGCTTTGATAAAATATCAAATGAAAACTTAGAGCTCGTTCACATTCGATCGCACCGACAGATTTATCAGATAAATGTTCCGGGTGCCCATTGGTATAATCATGTATTTAAAAGCTCGGTTTACAGTGAAACGCCCCGACAAAAATCGCCAGTAATGACATATTTTCCGGACGTCGGACAAACGATTTACATTTACACAATTTAACTGCCGGGTATTATTATTGGCATAATGATTTATATTGCATCGGTCACAGACTTTGTTCCTATCCAATATAATTCTATTCTTGTTTTCTTTTTCTTGGCCACCCATACTTAAACACCGAATTAGAACAATATTTTAGCACCTTTACAATCGACAAACAATAAAATCATAAGCTCTAATTTGATTAATGTCCCCTAAATATTAATAAACATCATTATGAAGTTTTATAAAAAGATCAATTATAAGTAATACTCCACTCAACTATAAACAAACAACTTTCTTGTGTAAATAATTAGTTCTGGAATAATTCAAACCCCAAATTAAGGAAATAGACAGTTTTAGTATTCGCTCTGAGTCATGAACCTGATTAAGTATGCATCTTAATTGCATGCATTGTTTTTATGCAAAAACATACGAATCATGTTTTCAACAACACACGCGGTCATGAATGTATTCATATAATTATGACCTTTTGGGGTTCAATATTAATAATAGATAATTAGTAAAAAAACGTAGAACTTTATGGTTTGTTTTGGGTGGCATCACCATCACACCTATATTTGTCTAATAACACCACTGTTACGCAATGCTATATTCTGGTTTGAAGATTGACATTTACCTATACAAATATGAGACATTTATTCGGATGTTCCAACTTAGTTCTCAGAGGTAGCATCGCATCCAGACCACAGGTAGGATTAATACGAGTATCCAGCGTTTGTTACACATGTTCATGGGTGGTAGTTGCCACTTACCGTCAGCAATGCGGCCTCATATATTATTTCTATAATAACTCACAAGGTGATAGAAAACACAACTACAATGGAAATCGCCTGTTTGTTACCGCGCTGCACCGCTTCGCGTCCGCTCGCACAGGACGTAGCTTTAGTCTTCCTTGAAGCAACGTATCTGTGACTTCAAATGGAACGCCTGTTCTATATGAAGTTAGTTATAGATGTACATCGGCACTGACCACTTAACATCGAGTGTACTATGCAGTCCACCTGATGTGATGCTCGCGATGAATGGGTCTGGATGTTTCTGTACTTGTCGGTGTGAAAAGAGAATCCTACTATACATATAATACACTTTATTGATTATTATGAATGTTTTAAGCGTTTTAATTGATTCTCCGTAATTAACAATACATTCAATGTTTTGTGCAAGAGGTTGTCCGTCATTCTTTGTTGTGAGACCCAAATGGATTAAATTTAAAAAGATCTGCTCCAGAGATCTTTCAATTATACGTCTGAGTAGTCATCAATTCACTGTTAAGATAATAAAAACATAAGAGGATCAAATTCAATTTATTTAACTGACTGGATTTTTTTGTCGTCGCTTCAGCTTCAATTGAATATCATTATGGTTGGAAATAAATTGATTCAATGAATGAATGATTATTTTCATTTTCCCATATCTCACAGTAAAGAAAATTACGTATTCATACTATTTATATATACAGTAAAAATAACTGATCTTAATTTAAAATGGCTGCATTGCACGTGTTGTGAATGACAATAAAAATATAAAAGATTCATTGAAAAGGGCAATGATAAAAATATCATAACATACTCTGACCGTATTGTCTTATAGCGTACGTTTTTTTATTATTTGGAAGTAGCAAACGAGCTTTCAGTTCACCTGATGGTACGCGGCCACTGCCGCCCATGGAGTTCTGTAATCAACCCTAGATAAGACCATAGTCGTATCTGAGGTTGGCCACAAATGTGTTGCTGCTCCAATAGATTTTTTAATATTTTGGAAGCACCAAAGGAGCATGCAGTCTACCCGGTGGTAAGTAGCCACTGCCGCCCATGAACATCACATTCCTATCGGAGGTCAGTCACAGATACGTTGCTACCCCTGTGAACTAAGTTGAAATGCCTCGGATGTGGATATCTCCGTTACCACAACCTACAGACTAAGTCACAGCAGCGCTTAAGACTGCCATTATTAGGCAGAACAATGGTGGTGGAGCTACCGGCATACCATAAAGGCTTTTATCATCTAATTTTTTTAAATTTTTACTCTTGATTAGATTGTACCAATTTTTTTCTTTGCTTGATTATTTATTTAATCTGTGTTGTACCCAGGATGACAGTTCTACCTCACCATCTCCAAACAAGCTCCATAAGAGCCCGTGGGAAAAAATGCGCGACATTATTCAGACGCATCGAGAATCGGTGAAGAAGAAATCCAGGGGATCCAAGAGTTCCCCAGATGTAGTGCCATCACGGAGAAGATCCCTCAGCGATGGAGGGGACAGTGATGCTCCACCAGCGTTAACCCTTACTATACCTTCTTCTGAAGAATTAGGTAAGGACAAGTCCCTTTTGCCAAGGTAGTAGTAATGCTTAATATGATGAAACTTTTCTAAAAGTGTCATCTCAATTGAAAGTAAGAAAAATATTGTGATAAAAAATGTGTCTTGAAAGGTTGTAGAAGCTTTTACGGTTTGAATCTTGCGGCTTCACTGCCAGACCTATTTCTGCCTTATAACAGCAGTGTTAAGAGCTGCTGTGTTCTGGTCTGAAGGGTGTGATAAGTTTTCCAACTTAGTCCTCAGGGGTAGCAACGCCTCTGTGGCCGACCTCAGGTGGGACTGTGATCTTATCTAGGGTTGATTTCAGATGTTCACGAGTGGCAGTCGCCACTTACCATCAGGTGGGCTTCTTCAAGTCAATAAAATATTCCATAACATTGATATATTTCATTTATAGAGTCAGAACCATCTCATCCAGTTCTCCGTAAGCAACGATCTCTGGAGCTTCAAGCGAGGCCTCCCCAAAACCGTCCTCCCCGCGCATCCAAGTGGACTAAGGTCAAAAGAGCCTTCCTAACATCAGCCTCAGCGTCCGTGCCGTCAAGTCCCAGTCGACATTCTGCTTTCTTCACAGACGCCGGTAAGCTATTTTATTACAAGTGGTGGAAGTCGGTATGACTCAGACTTATAAAAAAATCAACTCTAACTATGCTGCTATGCCCTATACTATGCCCTAGCTCTTCATATTTTGAGAAGAGAACTTTGCCCAGTAATGCTCAGCCTTGCCCAGGATAAGAATCCGAAGAAGATGTCGCAACACATTTCTCTTATAGTTATTACTATCGTCTAAATATATCATTAAATATCATGGACTGTTTCCTATTTGCTGATAAAAAAAAAAACATTAAGTTAAAAAAACACATAGTTTTGAGGGCAAGTTTGGTAGGTTATTTTATTGATTTTCATAAAGGGAAGATATTTTAGCTAATTTTGATTTTGTGTGTGTTTTTAAACAGAATTCCAACTTTCAAAGCAGGTACAACCATTGCAGCAGCAAAATAATAAAGTACTTACAAATATCCTACTTTGAAATATGTACATTGTTAAATTTCTCTAAAATTGATCAGTTCTAAATATAAAACTAAGTTTAGCTTTCAAGTTAACTATAACAATTACGATCTTGACTTAGACAGCAGCAAAATTACAGTCTAGTTACGAATATCCTATTCCGAACATTCCTCGTCCCTTATTTAGCCCGTTAATATTTTCTAAATAATCGTTAATAGCGGCATAAAGTGGTAAGTTCCGATAGTTCGCGGATTGTATTTTCGTAATATTACTCATACATTGAAGTGGGCTAACGGTAACCAATACCACGTCAATGGAGGCCTTGGCATGATATCGGTAATCAAACTTGCGGATTAGTTACTGATTCCCATGTTTCTGTAATCCAGGGTTTATTTTGTGGTGGAGTTTGTTTGCTCGATCGAGATAGACCAAGTCATGGGAAGGTCGTCGACGTGGGCGTAAACTAGACAATAAGATTTAGGTTTACAGGTGAAGGTTTGTGAATGTTATTTCGTGGGAAGTTATAATGGTTTAGCTTTGAGCTACATAGATGTTTACTGTTTTTACAAGTAGGTGATTCTACAGATATTGTGCTAATGTTTCAGGTTTATAGAATAAAATTTCTTCGGAATCTAATATATTTTTTAAAGTATGTATTAAATGGGATCTTTATAGCTTTTTCTCTTTAGTGTGGGTTATTAAAAGGTACTAACTAATAATAGTTCGGAATAATCCATGACTCTTTTGCATTGCAGTTTGTTAGGTGTATAATTTCAAATTCCTACTTCACTTTTGTTTGATTATTTAAATTATTTCAATCACAATTCGGAAATTTCATCATAACTTACAACTTGAGAAGTAAACATAGTAATTTTTGTACCGCCATAAAATTTAACTTCAAGCGATTCGTGCCAAGATTGGACAAACGCTACACTTAACACTTATCATGTAAGTATCACTCAGGGATTATAAAGTTATAAATAAAGCAAACTGACCAAACGCAGGTCAACAAACGCTCGTCAATCAGCCACGTGCCTACATCTCGATTCATAAACAGTTTCTTAGTAAAGCGATATTTGCAACATCATGCATTTATACATAACAAGCTGATCCCCGCGGTTACACGCGCGTTAAAGAAGTAAAAAGGCATACATTAATAGATATTATTGCGGGCAGATGCCCACAACTGACATTAACGCCCGCGATGGCGTACACATGCGCGTGGAGCGGCGCTAGTGCTTTTTTCAAAAATTAAAGTAGCCTAAGTTACGCCTTAGACCTTCAGTTATCTTTTAGTGAAAGTCCCGTCAAAATTGGTCCAGCCATTTAGAATATTACTTCAGCCAAACACACAGACAGACAAAAATTATTAAATCGTATTTTTGTTATAGGTAACGTGTATACTTTCATACGCATTTAGTAAAAAGCTGTTATTTTGATATTACAAACAGACACTTCAATTTTATTTATTTGTGTAGATATAATGCGAATATCGCGACCTGAAACTTGCGAATATTCCACGAATTCCGATCGGGAGACGGGAAAGTGGGAGTCCAAACACGTTTGAATTGTGTTGATTTATTGGTGACTACCACCAACTACATTTGTAGAAACATGATGGAGTTTAAATACAAAACAAATTGCCTCCGCTATGAGTAAAATAACTCCAATATCTGAATAGGTAAGTAACTACGTAGTATTTAAACGTAGGCAGCTCAATCAAATTTCAATCATTTTGACAAAATCAAGTTTTGAAGCCATTTAGCAGTACAACATTAATATCCTCGCTTCATCAATACCAGAATAACATGATTTCATCACAGTTAAATTAGATCAACCATGTGTTAAGTACTATGTATGATCCTCTCTCATTGTTTATTATTTGCTTTATATCAAATTATACAAGTTCACCCATAATTATGAAGATGTAGCTTTGACATTGGTGTAGTCGCGGTGCCATTGAAGATGTTTTCAGAAAAGTTCTACTACAATGTAGAAACTGTCTGCATATGAATGTAATCATCTTTAGCTGTTTAGAACTAACTATTTTTGCAATATCGTTTTTATACACGCATGCATGCAGAGCTTGCAGTTCACCTGATGGTAAGTAGCCAATGTCGTCCATGCACAAATTCTAATAGCCCCAATTCTTCCTGAGGTTCGCCATAGAACCGTCGGTATCCCTGAACGGTTGGAACGCCTCGTATACGTAAGTCTCCCTGACCATTTCCTTTAAACCAGAATACAACAGCGATTAAAACTGCCGTCATGAGGCAGAAATAGGTGTGACGGTGGTGCCTCCCATAGTCGAACCACCTAAAGCCCTACCACGTTCAAAAACTCTTCAATATATCAACTTCCTATAGAATTAACATTTTATGCGTTACCTATGTCTTCCTTTTTATATTTTCACTTTTCCGCTTTTACTATAGCACTTGTGTACATATATTTGATACAAAGCAAGAACTTGGATCGGCCGCAACATCTGGCCAATGTTTATAAACACCTCGACTGTTATTACAAGTCTAAAAGCTCTCGATATTAGTAATCATAATTTTGATTTAAGTCACGTAGGACTTCCTGAGGGTAGAAAAATATACTGGTTTCGCGATACCTTGTAAGTTTCTCTTTATTGTTTAATCTACCGACTATAAATAGTTAAAACTGAGTAAGGCCTGGTCTAGAATAGAATTATTCTACATTTTGAAAGGCTTCAGAAGAAGAAATTAAGGGATTTTTTTTTATGTAATAATTAGCAAATGCACCATGCATATGTACATCTATAAGCAACCCCAGAAGAATTTGGAGTCAGAGCTAAGGTCGCTCCTAATGCGTTGGTAATTCTAAATGCGTTGGAATGCTTCTTATAAGTATCTCTACCGTCACAGAGTTCAAACCAGAACATGGTGCTGTTATTCAGAAGCAACTGTTGTGGTATCTCCGGTAAAGCAATGAAAGGTTTTACCTTTAAAACAGTTAAAATGCAAGAGATTGACAGCGTCTCGAGCATGCAACATTCAAATCGACAATCGACATAGCTCGGCCCCGTTCCATCACTGTCACAGTGGGTTTGAATTCAAGGGATTATTCCGTTCTATTTCGGTCTCAGTCATATCATCCGAGGTGAACGCCCTATCGCTTACACGTAGTCCCTATTATTCATTTTTTTGAAATCTGGCAAGCTTCCAAGAACTAATGGTGACACGCGGATGTAGGCGATTTCTGGGTTTTTGTGTTTATGGAACTCCCGTAACTGGTCGGACGTCAGAATCAGTAGCTTGTCTGCTGTATGTGACGATGTAGTAGGTAATTGTTTTTTCATTATGAAACTTCTTGTCTGTTGCTTTATTTGCATGCATCGGTAAGGGTTCAGTAGATGTATCGTCTTTGGATTCTAGCAATTCACTGTTCTAACTGTTGTAATATTTAGCGAGTTATTTTATGCTATGTGAAATCGACTCATACATCCACTAGCCATTCATAAGTTACTAATGAATACAAGCGTCGTATTCAAAACTGTTTTCAAAATTATTCTGATTAGAGAAAATAATTATTGTAAAAAAGCGAGGGGTGCATGGTGTCAAATATCTCAAAAAGTGCTCCACACTTTACAATAATTTACTTTTTATGTCGTATATTCACAAAAGCGTGTTTTTAAGTTTTACTAACAATTTTTCATATTATTGCATCAACAGCGGTTCTCGATAAGTATGCAAAGTTTCAAATTAATTCGACGTCTCAAAGTCGGTCAAAATCACGTTTAAAGTATCCGTTACATACAAACATTCTAACATACTAAAATACGACCGTATCTAATAATACCCTGTAAAGAATAGTATGGTATACCTTTCTATAGCACTAATAACAATAAGATGTAGATGAAAGAATAATTCATTCAATACATCATAGTTATATGTTATTGATATGTGTCTGTCGATCAATTAACTCTTGTCTATAGCGAATTCTCTATCTAATAATACTCTTACGTATAATAAGCATTCTTCAACTCCCATTTGCGTTTATTTTCGCCAAGATATTTGCGTATCTGTTAACTACGCATTACATTTAAAATAAATTCTAGTTTAATTATTATCGCCATAATTTTGCTTATCTACGTCACTTCCATAAGATGTAAAAGATTCTATTTGGTTCGTAAACACTGATATTGTTAATAGGTAAAACTATGTAATAGTTTGCTTTTGTTTCTCTAGTATTTTAAAATATGTGGCACAGTGGAAATGTCACGTTCTTATCATTTGTAAATTTTTATCCTTCTAAAGATAGCTAAGATAGCATTATGAGATAAGGTCTTATGACTTATATATTGGCCATACATATGCGTAGCGAAAGTTTTTATAAGTCTAAGCTTAGTTATATTTTTATTAAAATAAACTTTTAAACTTTTATATCTTCTTCCAAAATTTGTTTATATATACACATCGGCATACAGGATTATTGGTTATTACACTATTTATAATTTTATAATATGAAAGTTGATTAGCCATCCTATCATAGCCAAACATTAAAATGTTGATTTATTTTGTTTTAGGCTGCGTATATAATACTATATTTTATTTTTTTAATCGAGTAATTTTATTTTGTTGTATTCAATTATGATAATCTTATACTTAAAAAAACATTTATTACACATTCTTATTAATCTTTATTCTTCACGTCTTTACCAATGATATTATTATTGACACCATACACATCTGTATGCAATGTTATCAGATTTTCTTTGATCTTTTTGTCTAGATCTTCAGTATTATCTTTTACTAACATGCGTCTCAGTATATCTTGCATTTCATCTTTGCTTCCATTGATGTTGGACACATCTTTGAGTTTTGGTTTTTTATTTATTATATCAAGTACAGTAGCATTATTTTCTGCTATAAATTCATCCAAATCCTTGACGTAACTTTCATTGCCATAAGCACAGTTTCTGACATCTATGATGAGTTCAACAGCTTCGTCTTCTACGCTTTTTACAACTTCGATCAAACACGCCTCATGCATCGCACCGTGAGCCATTAATTTTGTTAATTCTACGACTCCTTCTATTAATTTTCCGGTTACATCCATCATCACGGACTTTATCAGAGGTGACTGAAATAAATAACACATTTAATACTGGAAGACAGGTATTGCAATAGTATAAAAATAAGCTTACACAGATCTTATACAAATACGTTAGAGAAACCTAAAGATACTTCAGCTGTTATTTTAATTTTATTAAGATCGTAACAAACTGCAATTGATATTTAATATCATACGAAATAATCTCGTCAAAATATTTATAACAATTTCTTGCAACATTATAAAATAT
>DWNY01002017.1:0-11635 GCA_018250635.1 Telegonus apastus
CTCCGATATATATGTCTTTTTACCACACCCTCCAAACCAGAATACAGCAGCGCTGAACACTGTTGTTAAGGTAGAAGTAGGTGTGGCAGTGATGTCTCTGGAGTTGAACCACAAACGGTCCTACCACCTTCAAATGTATATCCAAAACATACGAGGACAAAATCCTAGTATAGGGCTGTGAGTGTAGAAAGCTTTCATTGTAACGGAAATCGTTCGTGTAACTACAATGTTCTACATTTCGCTGACCTCACGAACTGTGCCCAATGATCACTTGGCTTCAAATGGCTCTTACCTTGCAGTTTTTAACGACAAAAAAGGCCAATAGGCTCAAAAGAGCCGCACTTCACACCTCCGGTTGCGAGGTTGCTTCAGAGCTAGCGAGTTTTGAATATTGCTGTTTTTGCAAATGGTTGTCAATGGCCACTTGGCACTGAGTAGCACTCGCTATTCGGTTTTTATTGAATTTACGATAGGAATATCGAATTTAATACTATTTGAATAATAATACGAATTGTGCATTCTTTGACTGATATATCTTTATGGCTAGTATTTGCTAAGCACTGTTGTGATCTGACTGAGGTATGGTGAGGATTCGTAACAAGCTCACGAGACGTACAACTTAGCCCTAACCTGAGAAAAAAGAAGCTAAGAATTACTTCGCACTGTAAGCATAAACGTAGATGGTTTAAAATGTATACATATATACCAACTTTCGGGGCCACGAAATTGCGTTCCTTGTAGGTACTGTTGCACGCACGAAGTTGTAACTATTTTGTAATTTTATAAAATAAAATTACGCTTGAAGCGAACTACGCTCTCTTACGTAGCGTAGGTTTCGTGGCCCGCGGATAAGGCGTAGCTAGTACTTAAATCTATGTGTAAATATTGTAATACAATTGGGCGGCAAAGACTATTTATTTATTTGAAGTTGCACTAATATTGGTAGTCACTGGCAGCAATCACTGACAAATGCCAGTGATTGCTTCGTAAAATGCATTTACATTTTCTCACACTACCATAAAATTGTTGGTAAGTGTTACCTCACTTATATGCAAACGGTAATTACAAAGTTATATGCAATGAAATAATTAATGTTACTATCATAAACAGATCTTAATTATGACGCTGGTGATTTTTTGTTAAAAATAAAAAGATTTTACGTTAAAATTTTACTAAATTGTTTTACCACTTTTTGTTTTTTTGCCTTCGATAGGTACTTTCGCTTTTAAGTGCACTCCGGTTTATTAAACACTCTCATCAATTTAAAACGTACTCGTAACCGGGATTTCATTAAAATTAAATGCTCATGTAAATTTATTCGTAATAATATTAATTTTACGTGTCGTTTCCCTAATAAGTGGTTATAAAGTTAACGTATACCTGATAGTTATTATCTCTTTCATTCTAGGCACCTACTTGTTATAGTTGTGATTATTAGTGACGTTTCCCATGGACCATTAACCCAGTAAATCGTAGCAACAAAAAGTTGGTAAGCGGTGAGAAAAGCAACGCTTTAATTTGTATTGTGGTTAAGTGCTACAGAAAACGCATCTTTGCGTTAAAGTGGCCGGGCTCGGTAGCTGCGTTGCGGCTGCGTTGGCCATTAGTCGGTCAATATCGTTCCTAATGTTGACATGAGGCTGGAAAAAGGGATCCGTGTGATTAAAATACGTTGTTTTTCTTGTTTGGTGAGTTATTGTGGGGCATGTGAATTTGACCTTAACCCCAAGAAGATAACGTGAATAAAACTATACAGTTGTATACAAATTTCGCTTGCCCATACTGTTGTCATTGTGATGCGATAACTGTGGTGCATGCGAATAGGCGCTAAAGCAAAAGGGGTCCGTGTGAATATAACTATGCAGGTGTATACAAATTTGCGCTCGTCCATACACTTGTATTTGTAATGTGATAATTGTGGTGCATGTGAATAGGAGCTTAAGCTACCGTCAGCCAGAGAATTGAGGCTCGCTACCAAGCGGTAATGAGAGCAAGCGGGCTACGATATTATAGTCTTGGGAAAAGTTAAATGTAGTAGAGTTAGTAGGGAAAATAAAAGATGCCTACATTTGCATCTTTTATTACATAAACAAGAAAATTGGGAACATTTGTTTCTCTGTGACTGTTTTATGTTGTGGAAGTAGCAAACGAGCATGCAACCCACCTGATGGTAAGTGGCCACTGCCGCTCATGGACATCTCTAATCAACCCCAGGTAAAATCAGTCTTATCTGAGATCGGCCATAGATGCGTTGTTACCCTTAGGACTAAGTTACAACACCTAAGGTATGTCTCTCTAACCACAGCCGTTTAAAACCAAAATACACCATTACTATTATTAAACAGAATTCGCTGTAGCAGTGGTCCGTTGGAGTAGTACCACAAAGAGTTCTACCACCTTTAAAATACAAAGAAATGCATATCAGATACAAATGAAATAATAAGACAATATTATCAGCATATTATTGCGTGCTTAAAAATTATCAATCGACAATGTTATATGTACTTACAAGGAATAACTTTTTGGTTCTGGTTTTTATGTAGATTTGTCTTTTTAGTAGCGTGTCGGCACGAATGTGTGTCCACCTTGACCGCCGTCTGAAACAAAATGAAATTTACATCAGAATGGTTAAACATTCTACTTATTTATAATACTTGTAATATTTATTGTACAACAGCTGATCCCCACGGTTTCTCCTGTGTTAAAGATTCCTCGCGTTTGCCAGAGGTAAAAAATGAAACATGACATACTTATAAACGTTTCGCTATTAACTATTCGTTTTTTTATTATAAATTATTTTAATTGATATAGATTTGTATAGACTAGGCACGTTTTTTTGAAAAGCATGCTATTAATGATAACACATACACAATGTCAGGGTTCCGTCAGTTGTCATGCAACCCATGTTTAATATTATTCCAATACTCTTTTGTTTTATAAGTTATACTAGCTTTTCACGCAGCTTCAGCCGCTTTGGTCTCTTTGACCATCGTAAAAATCTGTTCTATGTATAAATCCAGATCACAAACTATGTGTTCCAAATTACATCCAAATCCGATACCGTTACATCCATTCATTCATCCCCCCCTACAAATTTTCACCTTAATAATATTAAGTGAACAGTAAGCTATAAATTTTATATTCGTCTCGAACAGTTATTATATTGTAAAATGAAACCTACATATTAACATCATTTTTAGACAATATACTCGTACCTTCATTTTTCAGCGTATTATTAATATAAGTTCCAATTATAACATAGAAAAATAGGTAATTAGGCACCTGTGAAACACCAATTTCTACCTTATAACAGCAGTGATAACCGCTGCTATGTTCTGGTTTGAAGGGTACACACCCTTTAAAGCGTAAGGTAAGGGAAACATACTTGTTCGAGGCGTTTCAACTACGTTCTCAGGGGTAGCAACGCGTCTGTGGCGGACCTCAAGTAGACCTGTGATCTTATCGGGGGTTGATTACAGATGGGCATCGGCGGCAGTGGCCACTTACCATCAGGTGGGCCGCAGGCTCATTTTCTACTTCAATAACATAAAAAACACACAAACAAGCCATAATTATCGAAAAATAACACTCTCTATCATGTATGTATGTGTCTCTATCTTACGTAATCATTTTAACGGTAATGGGTTAAGCGAAAAATATAAAACGCATAGATGATTTAATAATATTTTAAATTAATTCAATTTTTAATACATCATAGGATACGTAAAGCAATCATTTAAATTGCCGGCTATGGGGTATAAAACGACCGTAACATTTCCCATTTTATTGGCTTGAGTTGTCGGCGTAAAAGTCAATATTATTGGCAGTATTAAAAAGGATTTCAATAAGAACGCTCAATTATTTGATCAAGGTTATTTATGTAATGGAAGTAGCATGCCGCCCACCTGATGGCAAGTGGGTACTGCCGCCCATGGACATCTGTACTCAAAACCAGGTAAGAAATCATGTAGGATACCTGAGGTCGACCACAGATGCGTTGCTACCCCTGAGGACTAAGTTGGAACCCCTAGTATAAGTATATCTCCCTAACGAAACCCACCAAATCAAAACGTAGAACTGCTTAACACTGCTATTATAAGGCATAAATAGATGTGGTGGTGGTGGCGTGGCATTACTGCCGTTCACCCATCCAACTTCCGACCGCAGCCGACATTGCTTACTTTGTTATGCATGCTTATTGATATAGAATACAGCATTCTAATACGCTCCGAATATTGTTCGTAAACGCCCATTTCCTGAGACTGTAACGATCCAAGCCGGCTAATCCTATATTCGACTTGGCCCTAAAAGCCTCAAGGTACGTTACTGAGGCTTAACCTTATCTTAAATAGTTTGGTCGGAACTTGAGTACCGTATATGCTTAAATTATTAACTACCGATGAGACGAAATTTATTATTCCTTATCATAGCTCGCTGCGCAGGAATAGCTTTGTTGTTTATACTAATCAAGTAGAAAATGAGCATGCAGTTTGCCTAATGGTAAGAGGCAACTCCCATCCATGAACATTTGTTTCCAACCCCAGATAAGATCAAGTCTTGCCTGAGGTTAGATACAAATGCGTTGCTACCCCTGAGGACTAAGACGGAACGCATCGGATGACTATGTTTCTTACCACCCTTTTCAGATCAACACAGCTCCGTTTAACACTGCTGTTAGTAGGTAGAAATTGGTGTGTGAATTCGAACTACAAAGAATTATCCCTTAATAAGGCTATCAGATACTTTAGTACTGTATATATTATAAACAAGTAATTCGACTTGTAATAACTATTGATCGAGTGAATATATTTTAATGATATATAGCCTATAAGTTAAGTTAAGATAGGTGCAATGGATATATCTGTATTACATTGAATTCCATTAGTAGTTTGGGTGTTGACTAATTTTAAACACACAGACAGCGACCGCCAGTTACATTCTTATTATATAATACAGATTTTATTGTACGTAGAACGAAATACGCCAAGTTGCAAAGCAATATTGGCAAACTCATTAGATATGCGAGAAGTGGGGAGCTCGTCATAATTTTCAAAGGACGTTATTAAAAACGCCGTGTTACCGACTTGTGTTGAGATGAAACAGTTCTTGAGGGATACAGAATACTAAATAGGAGGGAAGTTTGTTAATACGAAATTTACAAGTTTCATAGCTGGGCGTTT
Source organism: Telegonus apastus (assembly GCA_018250635.1). NCBI lineage: Eukaryota > Metazoa > Arthropoda > Insecta > Lepidoptera > Hesperiidae > Telegonus > Telegonus apastus. The sequence continues at coordinate 5,181 of DWNY01002017.1, forward strand.
CGGAAACAATTCAAGTTTTGGCATTCAGATACTATTTACTTAAGTACTAGAGAAGCTTTTTCAATTCAATTCCGTGTTTATTTTTTGTAACTTAAAGATTAAAACCGTAAAAGCGCTGAAACAATAATAACACTGTCTAACATATCGTTCAAAACTGCAACGCTTATTTGCTACAAAAGGATATATGCATGTCACCTGCATGGACTATGAAAAGATAACCACGCGTCTGGGTGCAGTGCGGCCAACGCCGCAGTTGAACGGGATACAAAAGCGGTGTGCAGTGTCTTCTCTGGTACTTTTGTACATAGTATCTCAATGATCATAACATAATTATTCTGATTCGGTCTAATTTTATACATATTCGAAAACAACACAGAAATATATTTCTACCTCAGTAAGATAAATATCGTGTTATCTGAGGCACCATAAAACTAGGTGTGTTATCATCTGTGCGTGTAAGATAAGTTCTTTAGAAGAGTACTTATATACAATAGACAAGCTTATCACGCGACTCCATTTGCGGTCATCACGCTATTTTTCTATTCTTCCGCTGAAACCCTGAATATAGGTACATTCAGTTGTTACAAGAATATTGTCCTCTATATTTCACCTCTGGAGGTATGCAAAAATAAAATAAAAAAATCAAATTATTCCTAGTTAATTAAATACATTGATTTAATAATGTAACTGTGGTCAAATAAAATTAATCATTTACAATATATTTCGTCCTTAGTTAGCTTGAATTTTCCTTATATTATAGAATTAAATGTCAGGTGATCTAATTTATCCAATTTCCCTTTAAAAATCTCTATATTAGAGCATAAGTCTTATCTAAATCGATTTACTTATTTCCAATGTTAGGGAAAAAGGACATGCCGATTCTAAAATCTTATATATAATAATTTAAAATGGTATCTTAAAATTTATTCTAAAATTACAAACAGAAATTTGAATTAAATTTGTTAGTATGTGATATTCCATATCTTTATACTACATACATAACGAGTACATTCTACATACCTAATACATAATGAAGAGTGTTTCGAGTAATCAAAATAGAAATAAAATAATAAACTGAGATCAAATTAAAGTCATTCAGGATGATAATTGATAAGTGTATTGCCGTTAAAAGTTTTGTTATGAAGGTTAGGAAGCAAGTGCGCCTGTAGTCCATATGACAATTCATTATTTATAGTTACAAGTGGCTCTGATTAATTAATAAATAAATTAATTAATCTAGGGTTAATTAAGGATGTTCTTGGACGGCAGTGGCCACTTGCCACCAGACTCAATGCTAGTTTGCCAGTCATTCTCAAATCAGAGTATTAATGAAGACGAGGCCTGTATGGTCATACGATTGAGACCCATCTCGGTAACCGAGTCGGTCGTTAATTGGTGGGTTCAAGCCGCTAATTAACCGATACGTTCCAATGTCACCCATTCAATTCATTCATTAAGACAAAGGGGACCCATAGCGATGGTGATACATCGAGAGAGAAAACAAATAAAATTTTATTAATATTGTATGGAGGTTGGGGAGGATGGTTGGATGCAACTTAGTCATCAGGGGTAGCAACGCATCTGTAGCCGACCCCAGGTAGGACTAATAGGAGCTCGAACCGTCCCTCCAGCGACTTCGGTTGTGTTCCCATGGAACCCCGGAGGTCCCTTCGCAGCGCTGAGGACGGCCACCGGGGGGGGTTTTCGGTAAAAATCCCACATAACCTCGCGTCCCTCCCACGGCGACGGGTACCTTTTTAAAGGTAGGACTGATCCTATCTACAGTTGATAACAGATGTCCAGGGGCGCCAGTGGCCACTTAGAATCAGGTGGGCTGCATCCTCGTTTGCTGCTTCCAAAACATAAAAAGCCATTGCAGTTTCAATTGGTCGGATTGAGCCTGCTAATTAACCGATTCGTTCCAATGTTTGCGGTCATTTGATTAATTGGGTTTGAGGTCGGATGAGTTGTAACACTCAAGAATAGTTTCATATCATACGAATTTCTATCAATCAACCCTGCATAGGTCAGGCCTCGAGTAGTCTGCTGGTGGTCTAGTGTTGATATCCAAAGTTTTCAATCAATCCGTCAGTAATTTGACCTAACGTTGACAACTTTGTTAAATTATTTTTTTGGACAAGTACAGAAAGTGGTACCCGTGAGCTAGAGTGTATGCTCCTTTGGCACTTAGGTACTTCGATCTTGTAAATAAATAATAGTTTAAGGAGCTAAAAACACGCTTTTGTGAAAAAACGAAGTAAAAAATATAAATTCTTCTATAACTTCTATAATCCTACGTCTCAGCCGCTTTTGGTTCTCATCAAGAATGCTGACGTCATAGCCACCCGTGTTCTACCAGATAGCAAGTTCCATTTAAGGAAACCGATTTGCATATGCGGCGGATTCCGATAAGCATCGGACGTAAGCCGGTATGGTCGCCACGGTTCTCATCTGATTAGGATATTTCCTGTTCCAATCGTGATGTAATATTTCGTAGAATGAAATGTTTTTGGGTTTTTTATTCCCAAAAAATTCCGATCCAATTTAATCGATTTTTTAATTGAGTTAAGGAACGTTTTAGAAGTAAAACTGATAGGTATCTAAAACTTCAAAAAGCTAACTTCCTTCCCTTATGCTGCTTCTAAGAATTAAACTCAGCATTCAAAGTGTTAAAATTTAAAAAAAATGGTAAAATAGTTAAATTTTATGGGAATTAATCCTTTCAAAATATAGGAATGTTGTAACTATTAATTAAAAAAATGTAAATTAAAGGCATTATCTTTTATCGTAAAAGTCATATCAAAAACAATAAAGACAAACATTTCACTTCAAGTATCCCACAAAAGCACCATAGACGGTGTCACTAGCGAACAAAAACTTCCAGCTACTTAATAACAGTTCGCGCTGATTTAATACTTAAGGCCTAATTTGCAACTAGGTCAATGCGATTCTGCGATTTGCAACTGTCAAGGCTGTGTTTATTTAATTCGAATCATGTTTGTCGCCGGTTAATACCTAATACTGTATGAGGACGGAATTATAAAGTCGCATCCACACCTCGTTATGGTTTCTTGGTATTACGATGGAGCTTTACTTTAAGCTCTTTTCCTGTTAGATGTTTACCGATAGATATAGCAATATTAAAATCTGAGTCTGCGATGTCATAATAAATATTGTGCTCTAAGATTAAGTACAGTAATTGTGATGGAATCCAAAGAGCTTTGTTTTGTAAATTTCGAAGAAAACGTTTTAAGAAATCTTAACCAGAAATAATAAAAAAACATTTTTTTTTTCAGAAAGTCTTACAGAAGCCTCACAGGATCTTACAAAAGCCACACAAATTGCAATAAGTTTTATTCATTTTTACCTCCCTTAATATTACAAACCGTCCAAATTTTATGTATTCGTACCAGAGTTTTAATTAAAATTATTTGTAGTAAGCAATTGTAAACCAATTATTTACCAAGCAATTGTAAACGCCGACGAATCCGAACTTAACTAGAGCACACCCATTCATCAGCACGAATGCAATAAATTGACCAATTGGCTAAGAAGCGTGCAACAGGCTAAGAATAAGTAACGGTAAACAATATTATAGATAAGGCATGTCCGCATGCGTAAGTCGTATGTCCTATCATTGGGAATGGGTAGGAATCAGTGGTGGCCTGGGGAAAGCGGGAGAGACGTAATAGTATTATGAAGAAGACAATTGGAATTCATTTTCAAATTTGGGTGAAGTCAGCCTTAAGTTTAGTATCATAGGATAGGACAAATTGATTTTATAAACCTTTCTGAAGAAATTGCGAGATTGGTGCCTGCCAGAGATATAGAAAACTCGAAGTAGAAACTGAGCATGCAGCCCAACATTACTATCAGATCTACTTAATTATATTAAATTTATTGTCCCTGAAGATTGATCGCTCGCTTGAAGTTGGATCGTTACTTACCTTACCTTCAATACAACAGTGGGGCTTAACAAATTTGTGGCAATGGTGGTTAAAAGGTCTTCTTCATATGGTATCAGAAATGTGATGGGGACGTCTCTGCAGCTACCACAGAGTTCTACCATCTTTCAAGATGCTGTCATTACAGGAGAATGCACTGTGAGAACGGGCTACCTCTATTCTCTATTAAACCTTTGAGTAAACTGTTGAACTTTACTGATTGAATCAATAGCGTCCGGTTCCCAGGCGACCTCTTAATCAGTCCATCTTGGTATTGGCGGTCCTTCTCATCAATTGCGACCTAAACGAAGTTCAATTAGAAGTCCCTTTTTATCTTCTCAGGCTGTATGAAAGTCAACGCCCGTGTCTTGGTTATCATTACCGCGACACTAGTAATGGATAAGTGAACGCTCGAAGTGGCTATCTTTATCAAGCGAGTACTTTCGATTTAATGAAAATTATTTTTTGCTGCTGGTGAAGGAAAACATATCTATATACCTGAGAGTACTTGCCTACAACACTTCTTGAAGTTTTCTATCATCATCCCCTTTACACCCCACTGTTGGGCGGTAATCTCTCCTTATAACTGTGAAAGACATGTCGCCAAGTTCACCACTTCAAAGTGGCTTAGGAAGGAAAGGTATTGATTGATTAATTAATAATTTTTCTTGGAGCGCGCATAATATCTTCAATAAAGTTTAACAACTGTGCAGTGACACCAAATGGCAACGTGCTTAACCGCAGATGCGCATAAGAGTGCATGAAATTAAGCCACTAGTGGTCACCCATAGAACTCGCTGCCACGCGCGACGTTGCTTAATTTTGTACGCCGCTTAAGATCAACAGAATTCGTGGCGCGCGCAGTTCTATCTTTACCTATTCCAGTTTAATCATGATGTACGTCCATTAGCAATCCTAAATACAGATCTAATGAGCCCTAATCTATTTAGTTTATACAGTAAACCTCTTCATCTAATACATTTAAAGTAGATTGAAGATAAACAGATTAATGCATTTAATCCGGCCGCGTCTTCGAAATAATGTGACGATTTAATTTGGTTGCGAAATGAGGGGTATCGTGCGAACTGATGCCACTAACACGTGCAGCAGCGAGGAGCCAATCAATAGTAAGGCTGTTGTACACTGTGGTGCGATTTGACGATTTTATATCTTTTGGAATTTATGTCAAAACAGCGGAAGCGAAGCTGCGATTGTTTTCTTTTGTGTCGCGGGGATTGTTGTTTTAGTTTTCCATAACCAATTACTAAGAAAGAATAACCAATTTTTTTATCTTACAACGGACTGTTGCTAGCACGCAAGAATGAGCGTGCCAATGCTATCACCGCAAACGGCAGAAGACTAGTTATATTACCTTTAATTGATTACTAATTAATAGTGACGGTCATTATTACTATAAGCAAGATTAAGGCTTATTAACTAATCGTTATAAGTTATTGCTATTATAAGGTAAAAATAAGGCTCATAATCGTACCACTGCGATCAAACTTCAAAAAGTCTAATAATGAAATTTTTTATCTTACGAAATTCTTAAAATTCTATCCTCTTTTAATAAAAATTCCCTATAGTGATGACGATATTTCTTTTACGGTTAAAATCGCATTTCTAAGTTACGTGTGTGCATACGACTATGTCTTAAAGTCGCATTTCACAAGGTACCCGTGTGTACACACGTTAAGTCGTTCCGATGCATGATGGATTCAATCAGTAATGCAATTGTGGAGCGTTGCACTCAGACCACTTCGTTTGTTAAGATGTCTTGTTTGATGTTTGTAGTTTATATAGATTAGATAAGGGTTTGGATTTAAACAATTAATTATTTATTTGAAGCGATCGTTCACGTTGTAATAAATACACGGTCGAATTAATTTAAAGGTGGCATCGCCGCCATATTTCGTTTCAATTTAGTCCTCGGAGATAGCAACGCATTTGTAACCGACCTCAGGTAAGACTGTGATCTTATCTCGGAGTACAGATATATATATCTGTATTAAGTGCTGCTGTGTTTTGGTTCGTAGGGTGTAATGAGTGACACATACTTATCCGAGGCGTTTCAACTTAGCCCTTTTGGGAAGTAAGCAAATAACCTGCGGTCGGCCTCAGTTGTTGTTTTAAAAAAATCAAAGGTGCTTATATAAGAACACATACAAGCACATTATTTAGTCTCTGTGATCTTATATTTCTGTGAGAGATATAACCATAACTTCGCACGCAGATCAACAAGTGCTAAAGAAATTCACACATTCTCACAGCACTCAGCTGTTGAGTCAGTTATCCTGACCACTTAATATTCAAGACATTACCCGCTCATCTCCGAGAACTTTGAGATGCGATGGAATTTAGATCTTATGGCTTGAAAATATTGAGGCCATTGTTTTATTATATCAAAGTTGGATGTTCAATGGAAATATAAATAGAATATAATACATTCTTTAAAATAAAAAAAAAAAAGAGTTAGTGTAGAATAAATGGCATAATGTATAAATACAAGCA
>DWNY01002018.1:0-11628 GCA_018250635.1 Telegonus apastus
GCCCGGGTGACTCACAAATGTGGCACCCCCCGAGCGAGTCACACATTTTTCACCCCGAGCGAGTCACACATTTGGCGCCCCGGTCAAGTCTCTCAAGTTTGGCGCCCTTAATCAGTTTTAACATGTATTGTAAAGCGGAAGCAATTTGTTTTTTAGGGGTATTCTTTCCAATCGACTGAGAAATTACCCGCCAGACGGCGCGCACTCACTCGACATCCATTATTCTTTTACAGGTTGTGAACACAGATTGGAAAGTATAATACTAAACAACTCTGTTTCTTTTAATTTAAAAATGTAAACCTTACGGTTTATTTGTTGTTATTTATTCAAATATTTCAGAAGCGTATAGGCACCACTTGCATTATTTTTACAGCACAAATCCTAAATATTGTCACACAAAAACAGTGTCTATTTTTTATAAATTTTAAGTACCAAAGGAGCACGCAATTTACCTAAAGGTAAGCACTGCTTACCACTGCTATTATAAGGAAAGAGGCAAGAAAGGAACGAATTAGAAAGGTTTCATCACCTTCAACTGTGTTACGAACTTCTAATGAAGTGCGTTAGAACTTTGGAATCACATAATTAAACCCCGTTGTAAGCGTTTTCAATGTCTCCCAAAATCATGTTAGTATAGATTTATAGCCCCCTATACAGCCACAACCACATATGAAGATAACGCTTTGCATGCGTATGAGGGAAGTTATGGAATGGACGATAGTGGAAAGTTTACAATGTTCATAACTCAATGATACATGATGCTCTCTGGCGCTTAACGCAATCATAAATCTATATTGGGCCTATATCATTCTATCGCAATTAGTAGGTATGGATTTTGAAGCCTTTTTAATAATATAACTACTTTTTACGTAGGTAGTAATATCTATGAATGTATATACATTTACGGGAAATGAAAAATACAATGTAACAGGTAATCAATCTGTAATGCTTACGGATAGATAGATATAAATATATTAAATCATATCATATTTTATGATGGTATTGTATCGAATCAGAAACTATGTTAATTAAGTTCAGTATCGTGTATCAATTTATTTGTATTTGATAAATTAATTTTATGTTATGAGTCATTAAGAGGTCATAAAGACATGTTATTACGCTGTCCAGCAATTATCTCGAAAAAGAAATTCCCAGGTAACAGCAAAAATATGAAGACATAATAAATGGAAATACTCGAAGCGATAATACCAGATAAACAGGTGTAAAAATGATGCAATGGCTCATGTTATTTTAGCGCCCGCTTAATCTGCCTCGTAACATCAATGAATGTGTAATCTGACATATTGTCGGATTTTATTCAACTGTGAAATATTTTAACGGCTATTAATACTCGAAATCACACGTTTTAAAAATGTTTTTTACATTCGAAACAAGAATAAAATCTGATATCAGGGCAATTCAAAAGCAATCAAATCATAAAAATTAGCATTCATTTATTCAATGTCAATCAAATCAAAGATATTAGAACTGTTAGAAGTACCTAATACTGTCTTTGTTCAGGATATTTCTTAGATTATAGAGATAGTGGCGTTTATCCACGAATCAAACTTATTGTCCCGTGCAGATATTTGATATAATTTAATTGCGCTTGTTTGTATGTGGCCTGGACATTCGCATACAAAGAATGGCACCTGACGCCAAAAATTAAACCTCCCTTGCAATTGGGTAAAAAAAATTAAACGTAACTGTGTGTTATCTGATTAAGAATTCCTGAGAGTCACAATGATTCACCTATAATGACCAACAGCACAAATCAAGTCAACAGAAATTGAAGGCTTATATATTCGTTTATTAAAATTTGTGAAAGTCGAATATTATACCTTAAGTTATTTGTTAAATTTGCCAAGCTCATGAACATAACCTTAGTGATATTTGTCGCAATAAACATGTCCAATCCAAAAAATACGTTGTTTGTAATAAAATGTCAACTCCGAAGGCACTACTGTCACACCTATTTGCCATATAACAGCTGTATTCTGGATTAAAGAATGGAGGTGACATTTAGACAAGGCGTACTAACTTAGGTCTTAGAGGTAACAATATGATTTAGCTGCGTCAGTCAAGGAGGACTTTTTATGTAATGGAAGTTGTAAACGAGCATGCAGCCCACCTGACGGTAAGTTTCCACTGCCGCGCATGGGGATCTGTAACCAACCCCAGATAAGATCACAGTCCTACCTGAGGACGGCCACAGATGCGTTGCTATCCCTGAGGACTAAGTTAGAACGCGTCGAATAAGTAGGTATGTCTCCCTTACCACACCCTTCAAACAAGAACACAGCAGCGCTTAGCACTGCTGTTATAAGGCAAAAATAAATCTCCACTCCAGTCTCCAATCTTATCTGGGGTTAACCGATGTCCATAAGCTTCTGAAGCAATTTACCAACAGATGAACTACAGGCTTGCTTTCTGGTACTATTGTTAGATAGAGTTCAATTGCATATTTTATAATCATTTATTTATGTCGCCACTTTTGGTGCAAATTGCAATGCAGTATAATTACCGTCTTTCGTTAATACTTCTAGACTAATTCGTACTAGAAGTAGTTAAATTAAAAGAAATAGTTAAACGTCTTACCTTTCGGGTGTCCCTAATATTGAGGACGTAGAGTGTACGTTAACGTAGTGCAAAAAAGGCACGCATCATTCACTGTCTGTTACAGACCCTTTATCCTTTCGCTTTTAGGTACTATTAAGGTATCCGACATACACTCTCACGTAAAGTATATTTTGTTTCAAAATATTCTTATTTTATTTCATTTCATACTGTAGACACTCATTCATAGTATCTACTTATAATTGAATTTAAAAAGTAATCAAAAATAAATATGAATTATGTTAAAGAGAGCTTGCCAATAAAATTAACATTAATAAACCAAGATTAAACAAAGATATACAGTCTGTTAATGTTAATTACGATAATAATTGGTCGCGGATGTGCATAGGCTGAACAATAGGTCTTAATAATCTTTATAGGGTGACCTATTATAGCCAAAGAAGGCGAATAATTACTACTACTAGCATAATTTAAGTAATTTCAAACGCTGTGCAAGTAGAAAATAGTAAAGAACATTTTCCTCATAATTGTCTCTACCTTTTACAACTAAATAAACAGGTAAAAGATTAAGAATTAAGTACCTAAGTACTTAGGTAACTAAAAACGAGTAATAATTGTTGAATCGCAATTATTATAAGTACATATAATTTTCACGCCTATATCAGACATGCATATAAAAACAAAATGAAATTTACTTACTCTACTTTCCTTCTACGGATGGTTATATGCGTAATCATTTTGTCCAATGTCAGTAAACCTAATTTTGGAATATCTATCGAATGTTACGCCGACTTCATCATTCGAAGACTTCAAGGTTGTTACATTATAACAGCGACAATATTTGGTAAGCTTTCCTACAATGCTAAAATTTCAATGTTAGAAATATGAAACGTAATTACCAATCAGAATGAGATTACTATAACGGCAGATTCAGTTTCGAGCCGTTTAATGTCCTTGACACAATTACGATCACTTTTAACATCTTTCATTCGTACTGCTGTTGTATTAGAATCCTAATTATCTCAATGTTCCACCCGCGTTTAAAAATTGTAATGAAAAAATGTAGGTTATAGACGACCCTAATAGCAAACCTGATAGCAAACGACATCTGGCAATGGCGTCATGGTTTTGGGGAGTTTAATTTAACTAAGCGGGACCCTAATTCTTTTTTTTTAAATAAAGTAAGGTATATGATATGATAGCTATTTGCACGTGAAGATCCCGGTTTACCAGGAACGAACAACAAACAGACTTACTGACAGACAAACAGACGTAGACGTACATATGTATGTATGTGACATTTAGTAAAATCTTGTAATTTGATGCTACAAACAATCTAAAAGCTATCTTATTTATTTCTATGTAGATGAATTGCCCGTTTAATGACATACAAATGGATTACTACAGAACGCGATCGCTTTCACAAAATGTAACATTTTCAATTCCGACGGCTGATTATTATTGATGACCCCCCTTTCATACTTCACACAATTTCTTCAGATGAGTCTTGCCAACTTTTTGCTATATATGAGACAGCGACATGAAAGCAATAACATAGTTTTTAAGAATTTATGGATATATTATATCCCTCTATTTTTGAGCCGACGACATTCTTATGTATGTTATCTACCTTTCACTAAAATATTATCCACTTGCGCATCTATCCTATATTACATAACGTTTATGTGATTAATAAAACATTCCGTACAAATATGAACGTTTTATAAGAAAGTAGTGTAGTCAAAAACGTGCGTGCTGTCCACCTGATTGTTTGGTCATATGTAACCAACTCTACATATATAGGACAGGGCTTCTGCCAAAAGCCGATTACCGATTCCTTTTTCCTACTGGGGTTGTCCTAAGTTGGTCGCCTCATATGTAAATCTAGCGGAAACCGCATTATTTTTATATATATTATAGGTTGAACATTATTAAACAAAACAATTTATTGAATTTATTAAACAAAACAATTTATTGTAAGAAAGTGTAGAGGTATTATTTCTATAAAACGTTTGCCACGCTTTGTCACAGAACTAATAAACTTCACTGCCGTAAAATAGTTAAGTTCTTGAAGACAGCTTAGGTCGTAAAAGGGATATTTTATAACGTCTACAGCTGAAATTGTTGTCATTAGATAAAAATAACAACTAAAAGAATAACTATCTTATGTGCTGTAGTTATTTCGTGTATTTCTATTTCACCTTTACTATGGCAATAAAAAGATGTAATAAATACATTCAAAACACAGAGAATATTGAGCCGTGTCAACTTATTTACTGTACCACTGCCATGCATGGGTCTCCTGTAAAAGTGAGAGGGGGGTTAGGTTAGTATAAAAGTCCACCACATTTGCCAAATGTGATTGGCAGACTTCGCTTCACTTACAGAACTTATTTTATACAACTCTTAGGTGTCCGGCCAACACACCTACATCTTTGCAATTTATCTTTGCTTCACAAAAGAAGTGACCATCAACATATTACCTTACCTGCTTTGAATGCATGAGACACCTATTTCTACTTAATAACAGAAATGTCCTTAGGGGTAGCAACGCATCTGTGGTCAACCTCAGGTGAGACTTTGATCTCTTCTGGGGTTGATTACTGATGCCCATGGGCGGCAGTGGACACTTACCATCAAACGGACTGTATGCCCTTTTGCTACTTCCGAACAATAAGAACAACACGAACTTCGGAACCACGATTTAAACCAACTAACACTGTTTTGAAAACTTGAATACTTAACAGTAAATTGCTTCTCTGACTACATTTAGAAGCAACTTTATAATAATAGAGTAGTGTGTTCACAGATATTTAGTCTACAGTAACTCCGTTTTATCGCCACGGTAATCCTTGGATTCCGTAAACACGCAATATTGTGGAAAATTACGATGTTTGTTTTGATCGTTATTAACAATTTAGAACACTTGCTTGTGTCTTACTTTTACTGTTAACTTCAAATTGGTTGAATTATAAGATAACACGGCAGTAAAAACCTGTAAGTTCTTGTTTTTATTTGGGATTGTTTGTCACTTAAAATGATTATATATACTGAATGTAACAATGATATAATTATATATCTGTTGCTGTACCCCCTTTTCCAATTTCACAGTCCCAAAAATTGATTTTTTTTACGCCAAAACATGGAGGTCGACCTGCGAAGCGGAGCGGTCACCATACCGGTTTGACACGCAATAGGATCTTCTCAGTTCTCTGAGATTTCTGTTCCGGGTCTGAGTATTTGCGTATCCTTAGCACCTACTAAAAATAAGAAAATCCTAGTGTGGGCCTATAATGCAATGTAGTAAGTGTTATGTTTTGCGTTATGCTATGGAGCTGAGATGGGAAAAGGGATGGCCATACTTTTGTATTTTATATCATTAAATGGCAATTTATTTCCCATACAAATGACTAATCTGCATGTAGATTTTCATCATCTCATCAATACAATTATTAAAGTAACCACAGAGTAGGTATTGAGATACATTATCTAAATGCTTGAGCATAAAATTAGATTTTTTTCGTTATGCGTTTGAGTTTCGCATTTCATTTATTTCAATAAAATTTATTACAATTTGTTACAAGCTAACTAATATTCTGAAATTCTGATCACATCGCTAAAAAAATACTCGTAGACTTTACATAATAATATAGAGTTCTCAAACTCACACGCACGCCATAAATACGGAGGATACAAGGTATCTTTCAATTCAACCGAATATAAAATTATCAGAACCTCAAAACCCGTTAAAACAATAAGTAAACATGACAACTTGAACTTTTACAATGTAAAAAAGAAATTGATTTTACCGCTGCCTGCGGCTGGGTGTTTTAAGACAAGCGTATCATTACTGTAAACGTGTGTACCGACTGAGAGCATTTACATGTAATGCAACGGCTATCGATTATTTAGAGTATTACAATAATTGAATGTTATAATTCGGTCGGTGAAGAAATACTTTGAAACTGTTTAACAAACGTTTACATATTTTGACAAGCATGTAGTCCACGTAATGGTAAGTGGCCACTGCAGATTATAGATACTTGTTTACAGATAAGAATAGAATCCTGCCTGAGGTCGACCGCAGATTTGTTGCTAGCTCTGAGATCCAAGTTGGAACGCCTCGGAAAAGTATGACTTTCTTACCACCACACCCTGCAAACTGCAACATAGCGGAGCTTAATACTACAGTTAGATGGCAAAAATAAGAATGGCGATAGTGCCGCTATAATCTAACCACCTTTAAATACACACTAGTAGCAAACTATTAGGTTCACTGCAAACTCGTATTTAGTATTGGTACACATAAATATACCTTAATATTCAACCTAGCATAGGACCTGAAATAGCCTTTAATTACTTGTTACCCTAGTAGACTAAATTCAAATAGTTACCATAGTTTCCTTTAAGCGAAAATACAGAAACGCTTATCTCCGCTGCGATAGCTCAAATAGCCTCGGTTGTGCTAAATAAGATTAAGCTCAAGTCTACATACCTATTAAAAGAATAACTCGTTTCGGATCAGAATTACACGTGGTAAACCTACTTTAACATTAACAGGTAGCGGCGCTTTGGGCAGCAAATGTATCAGCGTTCATCGGGCCGCAAGAGACCTGTGTGCACGAAGGAAGAATGGCGGCCGCTTTCAACCTGCCCATGGTCAGCTACGTAAGTACGATAAACATGTTATTACCACTTTACCTTATCATTACCACTGCTTTTAAGTTTTTAACCCGCAATTAAACCGTGATGTCGGTGGCGTAAGATATTTTGGACCTGAAATTCAATTTCCTTTTTTATTATTATAATCAACGCTTGGCTGTTCCGTTGCGGGACTGGTCTCTTCTTAAAATACCTAATTAATGTTATGTTTTTATAAGAAGGTTGTTGGACGTTCATTAAATATTAAATAGAGCATTCTCAAGCACATACATACATATATTTTATTTTTCTGACACCACTAAATCAGATATACATATATTTCTAAGTTCTTAGAGAACTTTACAAAAAATGGTGTTTAAGTGCTGATACATCTTTTATACATACAATATGTTTGTCATCTGTCACCGATTCATTTTATACTTTTACTTACAGTAAGTTACTGTGTACATTATTTATGACTGCTATAATTAAGTACACTGAATTCCGAATTTAAAATAGCTACTCCACATGCCAAGATTATTTGAGTTCGTCTATCAGTTAAATATGTTACTCTGAAAATATAACTCCATTAATAATTTTCTAACTGTTAATAAAACCACGAGACTGAAGTAAACATAATCACCGTTATTTCCTTGTGTCATGTTATACCTTGCCAAGTCGGTGATGTGATATATTACTGTGTCACGCCAAACGCCGTGCAAAGAATAATATAAATGATTATGAACCAACTGATTTTATCCAGCAAGAAAAGTATAGAGCTGCATACATAACAACGGAAAATATTAAACTTTAAAAAACTTTGATTAGTAGTAATCTAAAAAACTTTGAGTAGTAGTAAATAAGCATGCCGTCCGTCTTATGGTAATTGGTCATCCCGCCCACGCACATCTGTAACCAACTTCATATAAAATAAGGGTTTATGTTTATGTGAAGTCAATCACAGATTCATTGCTACTCCTGCGGACTTAGATGTTCGCCTCATTGTAGATGTGCCGGCAAGCACACACTTGCAACGAAACACAAGAATTGCTGTTCCCTAGAACTAGTAACAGTGGCAGCTTTTGAAAGGCAATCTTCCTGATCGAACCATACTCGTTGTATCTTCTGGCAGATTTCTTTACTTCCGACTAAAGTTATTGAGGAAAACTGTATCAGAAAATAGGTACCTTATCCTTGGCTAAACACATTGGCTTAATGGGATTGATCTAGCGAATATTTTAACATTGTATTCAGCATTTAGGGTTCTTGACGATATTTTCCTATACATACCATTAGGACACCTGCACATTTAGTATAAAACAACCCAAAACACATTCACCTACTTTTTAAATAGTAAGGCTCTACTTATAAAGTTCAAAGCATAAAAGATATACCTAACATTCTTAACACAAGTAAAACCGAAATAAAATACATAGCATAAAGGACTAACTGGACTAATCTTTTAACACAAATATAATGTAATATAACCGAACGTCACAGTTAGATTTTCTTAAGTCGTGTTTATAACCAAGATTTGATTTTATCGCAATACATATAACATGTAAACAGAAAATAATAGTCATAAAAACTAGAGCTAACACAAAACAGATGTTAAAAAATGACACAAATTACTCTTGACGAAAACGGAACAAAATAGTGTAAAAAATATTCATTTTGTTACAGTTCTATTCTTCAAAGATTTTATCCAACGTATACTTCAAGTCTTTATATCTAGGTTGTGAACATGTTACATTTTTAATAATAGTAATCTGTAATTTTATTTTCTCCTTTGATGCTGAAATTCACCCTTATGATTACTTATGTAATTATTCTTATTTGTAATAGCGTCATTACCAATACATAGTCAAACTACTATATTAATTTGTGATATATATCTAAGGAAGGTAACATAAGAGCGACATTAAGTTACTACACTAGCAACAGCCCGCGCCGGTGACGAGCGGTGGCCGCCAGCGACGCATGTTATCACCAATGACAGCATGCGAATATAAGCGACTTTCGTCGGCTGTCGCTGCCTTCCGTTGGCGATCGTATTTTATCGCTAGTTGACTATAGGCAGTGACGGTCATCAGCTGTCGCCGGCGGCGATCAGCGAAGGCCCGCGACAGCTAGCGACTCCCGGTGACTGTCGCGGTTGACGGCAGTCAACGATCATCACTGTCGCTTCTCCTCATCGCTTGTTATTAGGGATGCGCGGCGACCGAACAGCGGTCGCCGGTGAGACCTATCGTTCGTATCCACAGACATGTATCAGATATCTGTTTTCGTATCCCACCGTTAAATGTAACAACATTCCATTCCAACATTGTCAACAGACTAAGTTGGAATGCCTTGTTAATTGTCTCTCCCTTAACATCCGTCTAATCAGACTACAGTAGCGCTTCGCATTTTTGTCATAAACTTAAAGTGAACTGAAGTTGTGGTGCTTTCGGAGTCGAGCCACGAGGGGTTTCCAGTCCAACCTCAAATTTTAATGTATAATTTTTGTTATAGTACTGTCGGGACGTCGCCAGCTCCAACAAGCGAGTGTATGCAACGTTCTCCCGGACCCGGCCCTCGGATATCGACATCTCACGCTCCGTGGTTGCTGTTCTCACGCATTTCAATTTCATGCATGTAAACATTTACTACTAATTCCTTCCGCAACGTAACGCTTATAAACGTTGAAGCAGATACTCAATATTTATCGCATGATACGTAAACGACCTAATTTACTAGATATTTTTAAGCAAGACACGCGAATATAGGCGTTGAATGATGGGTAGGAAACTATTTGTTCAATAAACAGTTTTGTAAGTGACGAAAGAAACTGCTATTTTCTTAACATTTATTTCAACAAAACCACTCTTCATGAGCATTATGTAGCGTTTCTTTTCCACAGGTCGCAGTCGTTTATCTTAAAGCACCGAACCATGACTTTTCTAGATTAGCGTTCGCCATTATCACCGCAGCGAATGAGAAAAAGATATCGATACGGACTGTCCAAGTGTATCGACAACCTTATTACTATGAGGACAGACGGGAAAACTTCACTCGTAACCCGTTCTTGGATATCGTCCGTGAAACTTACAAAGATACTAGAAGTAAGTACTCGTCCAGATATCGGAAAGTAAGACCATGCAATTGACATTTAGAGGGACAAATAAGTATTTGTCCTTATTTTTTACATGCATTTTTTACATTTTCATTTAACTACGTGTATAATGAACTTAATAAAATTACATTAGATTTAATGAAATTTTATGATGTAGGTACATTTCTTTAGTAGTACACTTCAGACATATTTACCTACTAATTTACTTTGACTTTACATTAAAATTATTTAAGGCAGGAGTTCATTCAGTTATTTAGAAAATGTCAAACCAGGCGACTCAGCATAAAATGTCACAGTATTACTTAAAAACATTACTCAAGCAAATGTACATATATATACGAACAAAGTTTGACCACTTCTTAAAAATATTTCAAGTAAAAAGTTTCAACGTTAATCGTATACTAAATAATAACAAATAAGTAAATATGTACAAACACTTAAACTTCAAGTTACTTGTAAAGAACTTTGAGGGCTAAGATGTCCTCATTTAATTCCAAGAATTATAGTTTAACTACTTTCGAAGAGACTATTAAAAGCGTATCAGCCGTGGCCCTGTCTAAACTTCAGTTTCATTTGCAGTATATGTCTCAGTGGGTTACTACCACGATCACATCGGGCTTATGTTGGCATTGGACTCGTTGAAATTGTTGGATTCAGGTAAGAAACAAAGGGTTTTATTTTTGTTAAAAGAGGGGGAACACGGATGCACTGCCGCCACACATTTCTTCCTCATAAACATATTGTTAAAAACTTCAAGGCGGCGTTCCAACTCAGTCCTGGGGGAAATATTGCATCGGTCGACCTCAGATGGTAAGTACTTAAATCACATGGTAAATTTTAGATATCCATTGTCTATGGATAACACATGTCATTTACCATCAGACAAACTGCATGATCGTTTGCTACGTACGTTCCAATATTCTCCTCCACTTGTGGGATGTCTGTTCCTAACAGTGCATGATAAAAGTATTGCATCATTCTGTCGGTCTACGACTTTAAATTTAGTGGCCGATGTAACCCATGCAAACCCATTACTGATTTTAAATGGAACAGCTATACGAGATCGATCACAAATATGTTTCTGCTCTAGATAACATTTTTTACGCCTCAGTTTAATACATTTCCTAAGACACTTTGATGAAAACGGATAATAAAAATGAGATCAGCTATAACATCACCTATTTGTTGAATCCATGCACGTTTAATAACATGTAGGACTGGAAGGATTGTCTGTCCATCAGGTGCCTTCCTATTTACGGAATGTCCTGAAGGCGTACCTGTCGGACAGATGCATC
>DWNY01002019.1:0-11626 GCA_018250635.1 Telegonus apastus
ATAAATAAATAATTTAGCTTTTCATATCATTGTTATTATTTATCTTCACAGAGCTATGCAAAAATCAGGGAAACCATTGAAAGCCATCAAGGCCCGTTTGAAGGGAAAGGAAGGCCGAATTCGAGGCAATCTTATGGGCAAGCGTGTTGATTTTTCTGCACGTACTGTCATCACACCAGACCCAAATTTACGTATCGACCAAGTTGGAGTGCCAAGATCCATAGCTCTTAATCTTACTTTCCCAGAATTAGTGACACCGTTTAATATTGATAGGATGCAAGAACTTGTACGCAGAGGAAACGCTCAATACCCAGGAGCAAAATACATTGTTCGTGATAATGGTGAAAGAATTGACTTGCGATTCCACCCTAAACCTTCAGACTTGCATTTGCAATATGGATACAAAGTTGAAAGGCATTTACGAGACGATGACTTGGTCATCTTTAACCGACAGCCTACACTTCACAAGATGAGTATGATGGGGCACAGAGTAAAAGTACTCCCTTGGTCTACTTTCCGAATGAACTTAAGTTGCACCTCCCCATACAACGCTGATTTTGATGGAGATGAAATGAATTTGCATGTGCCACAGTCTATGGAAACACGAGCAGAAGTAGAGAACATACACATAACACCACGACAAATCATCACACCACAAGCCAATAAGCCTGTCATGGGTATTGTACAAGACACATTGACAGCTGTAAGAAAAATGACTAAGAGGGATGTGTTCCTTACAAAAGAACAAGTTATGAATCTTCTGATGTTCCTACCAACATGGGATGGTAAGATACCACAACCTTGCATTTTGAAACCACAACCTCTCTGGACTGGAAAGCAAATATTTACTTTGATCATTCCCGGTAATGTCAACATGATCCGCACACATTCCACACATCCAGATGAAGAAGACGATGGTCCATACAAATGGATCTCGCCTGGTGATACCAAAGTAGTTGTAGAACATGGAGAATTGCTTATGGGGATTTTATGTAAAAAATCTCTTGGTGCATCAGCAGGATCTCTGCTACACATTTGCATGTTGGAGTTAGGCCATGAAACTGCTGGAAGATTTTATGGTAACATTCAGACTGTCATTAACAACTGGCTGCTTCTAGAAGGCCATTCCATTGGTATCGGTGACACTATTGCTGATCCTCAAACATATCAAGAAATTCAGCGTGCTATCGTGAAAGCCAAAGATGATGTAATAGAGGTTATTCAAAAGGCTCACAATATGGAATTGGAGCCCACACCTGGTAATACATTGAGACAGACCTTCGAAAATCAAGTGAACAGGATTCTAAACGATGCTCGTGACAAAACCGGTGGTTCGGCTAAAAAATCTCTCACTGAATATAATAACCTCAAAGCTATGGTGGTGGCAGGATCTAAGGGCTCTAACATCAACATTTCGCAGGTTATTGCTTGTGTAGGCCAGCAAAACGTTGAAGGTAAACGCATTCCGTTCGGTTTTCGTAAACGAACATTGCCACACTTTATCAAAGACGATTATGGTCCCGAATCAAGAGGTTTCGTAGAAAATTCCTATCTTGCCGGTTTGACGCCATCCGAATTCTATTTCCACGCTATGGGAGGTCGAGAAGGTCTTATCGATACTGCTGTAAAAACTGCTGAAACTGGATATATTCAACGACGTCTGATAAAGGCTATGGAGTCTGTCATGGTACATTATGATGGCACTGTGCGTAATTCTGTCGGACAACTCATTCAGCTAAGATATGGAGAAGATGGTCTAGCTGGAGAGACTGTAGAGTTCCAAAACTTGCCTACTGTAAAGCTGTCTAATAAAGCCTTTGAGAAGAAATTTAAATTTGATCCCTCAAATGAGAGATATTTGAAGAGAATATTCAATGAAGATATCATTAAAGAATTAACAGAATCTGGATATGTCATTGCTGACCTCGAAAGCGAGTGGGAGCAGTTATGCAAAGATCGCGAAATTCTGCGTCAAATTTTCCCGAGTGGTGAATCGAAAGTTGTATTGCCATGCAACTTCAAGAGAATGATTTGGAATGTACAGAAAATTTTCCATATTAACAAGAGAATGCCAACAGATCTTAGTCCAATCAAAGTTATCAAAGGAGTGAAAGATCTTCTAAAGAAATGTGTTATCGTAGCCGGAAATGATCGCTTGTCAGTACAAGCCAATGAAAACGCGACATTACTGTTCCAATGTTTGGTACGATCAACATTGTGCACTAAATTTGTGTCTGAGGAATACAGGCTATCGAGTGAAGCGTTTGAATGGTTGATTGGTGAAATTGAAACACGATTCCAACAAGCACAAGTAAATCCTGGCGAAATGGTTGGAGCATTGGCCGCTCAGTCTTTGGGAGAGCCTGCTACTCAGATGACACTGAACACTTTCCATTTTGCTGGTGTGTCATCCAAAAACGTAACCCTTGGTGTACCGCGTCTGAAGGAAATTATCAACATTTCAAAGAAACCCAAAGCTCCCTCTCTAACCGTTTTCCTTACTGGTGGAGCAGCTAGAGATGCGGAAAAGGCAAAGAATGTTCTCTGCCGACTGGAACACACGACTTTACGTAAAGTCACTGCGAACACCGCAATTTATTACGACCCAGATCCACAAAATACTGTTATTGCTGAAGATCAAGAGTTCGTAAATGTTTATTATGAAATGCCTGATTTCGACCCCACTAAGATTTCGCCATGGCTCTTGCGTATTGAATTAGATCGTAAAAGAATGACTGATAAGAAATTAACTATGGAACAAATTGCTGAAAAAATTAACGCTGGATTCGGAGATGATCTTAACTGTATTTTCAACGATGACAATGCCGAGAAATTAGTATTGCGTATAAGAATTATGAATAACGAAGAGAGCAAGTTCCTGGACAACGATGAAGAATCAGTGGACAAGATGGAAGATGACATGTTTTTGAGATGCATAGAAGCGAATATGTTGTCAGACATGACTTTACAAGGAATAGAAGCTATAGCTAAAGTGTACATGCATTTACCACAGACAGAAGCAAAGAAACGCATTATTATCACAGAACAGGGAGAATTCAAGGCCATAGCTGAATGGTTGCTTGAAACTGACGGCACATCACTAATGAAAGTACTTTCTGAACGTGACGTTGATCCGATTCGAACATTTAGTAACGACATTTGCGAGATATTCCAAGTATTGGGCATTGAAGCTGTGCGTAAATCGGTAGAGAAAGAAATGAACGCTGTATTGCAGTTCTACGGCTTGTATGTAAACTACCGACATCTTGCGTTGCTTTGTGACGTAATGACTGCCAAAGGTCATCTTATGGCTATCACCCGTCACGGTATCAACAGGCAAGACACTGGTGCGCTTATGAGATGCTCATTCGAAGAAACTGTCGACGTGTTGTTAGACGCCGCCAGTCACGCTGAAGTGGATCCAATGAGAGGTGTATCTGAAAACATTATAATGGGACAGTTACCGAGAATGGGAACTGGTGAGTGGAAAATGTCAATAACAATAGTTTTGTGTATATTGTGTAAGAAACTTTGAACCTCTTTACATTAACTTTCATGTACAGGATGCTTCGATTTGCTGCTCGATGCAGAAAAATGCAAACACGGAATGGAGATGGGTGGACTCGGCGTAGGCATGGGCGTCGGAAGCGGAATGTATTTCGGCGTCGGTACACCATCCATGACGCCATTGATGACCCCATGGTCTAATCAGAATACTCCAGGATATGCCAGCAGCGTATGGTCTCCTGGTCAAGGTAATAATTGTTTTTTCTTAAAATATCGCTGCGTATAAATCATATTGGAAACATCAGCATGGAGCCCTTTGAACTGTCAACTACTAAAGTATTTCAGCTCTTAATATGTTTTCGTCTATAAAAATTTTAATTGTTTCCTTTTTGTTTTCTACAGTTGGAAGCAGCATGACTCCTGGTGGACCTTCATTCTCGCCGTCCGGCGCGTCAGATGCTTCTGGTTTATCGCCGGCCTATAGCGTATGGTCTCCTCAACCTGGCTCTCCCGGTTCTCCTGGCGGCCCACTTTCACCTTACGAGTCACCTGCAGGAGCGTCCCCTTCATACTCTCCAACGAGTCCTGTATATGCCGCAGCATCGCCCAGCCTTGCGCCAACGTCACCACACTATTCGCCCACTAGCCCGTCGTATTCACCGACGTCGCCGAACTACTCCCCAACGTCACCCATATATTCGCCTACGTCGCCTAGTTACTCACCAACATCCCCAGGATATTCTCCTACTTCCCCTTCGTATTCCCCAACTTCCCCCAGCTATTCACCGACCTCGCCCAGCTACTCTCCGACCAGCCCAGCGTATTCCCCAACATCTCCGAGTTATTCTCCTACGTCGCCGAGTTATTCACCCACAAGTCCGTCGTACTCACCAACAAGTCCATCGTATTCTCCGACGAGCCCTGCGTATTCGCCAACTTCCCCTGCGTATTTGCCGTCATCTCCAAGTTATTCTCCGTCAAGTCCAGTTTACAGTCCAGCGTCACCAAGCTATTCACCATCTTCACCCAATTACACACCGACTGCACCCGCATATTCACCCACGAGTCCTTCCTATTCGCCAACTTCACCCGCGTATTCTCCTACTTCCCCGAGCTATTCTCCTTCTCCGAAGTACTCGCCGACATCACCAAATTATTCACCTACGTCACCCTCGATCGCGGGCGGCAGTCCGACGTATTCGCCGACAAGCCCACGTTATTCGCCGACCAGTTCGCAATACTCGCCGACGAGCCCGGCGTATTTGCCGCCATCACCGCAGCACCCGGGCAGTACCCGCTATTCGCCGTCATCGCCAAACTATTCTCCTTCCTCCCCGAACTATTCTCCATCTTCCCCGGGGTACTCGCCATCTTCGAGCAAGTACTCTCCGACGTCGCCTACATATACCCCGACGTCGTCGAACTACTCGCCTACTTCACCCGCCTATTCGCCATCCTCTGCTGGACCCACTACATATTCGCCCACTTCACCAACTTATTCTCCTACATCCCCTCCTTATGAAGACGGTGACGATTAATCTGATAATTACTATAAAAATCTATAATCTTCGATATACATTAAATGTTTTCTCTATGAATATGAATTTCTCAATTTATGATTTACTCCATACCTTGTCATATTTACTTGCGAGACATAATGTAACCATAATAACATAATGTTTGTATTAATGCAATATTATAATTTGTTATATTTAAGATTTTATAGGCATTAAATTTAAAAACAAAATACTTAGGCTGGTGGAATAATTTGTATTTAACAGAATTAACAAACTTTCAATAAGTACACAAAGTAGACAAAAATAAGCATACAAAGTAGAAAAAAACTTTACAAGTTTATATTATGTGATTGTATAATTAATTAAACTATCTATAATTACTTATATTATAGTTACTTAGCATTTTTAAATGAAACTACTTATTGCAACTTCTTTATAACATTAATAAGTAAGTTGTATCGATAACAGTACCAAAATTAATGAAAAATAATTAATTTAACGATACATAAAAAGCTACTTTTTCAACGGAATTTTCGTTACAAGATTTTTTTACGTATTAAATAACGTCTTTTCTTAAAGACCTTCAAATTCAAATTACTTTTAGCCACTTTCATCGTATAACATGCATATAGATGGCGTTACGTTGTATCTGTAATATGATTAAATCCGATCCGATCTTGGATTAGTGCCTGGAGTTAGTGGCTGTTACCACAAATAATCCAATCCATTGATAGTGTATTACGTGATCTCCGACATCCAAAGCACGGAAAAGCACGCGTGAGTCATTGTTGTCAATGCTTCGACTTACGGCTAAATTCAAGATTTGAGGATATAAAAATAAAATTATAAATTAAATCTCATTTGAAATTTCCCTTACTATTGCTTTTTGATAAATTATAATATAGAATTAAAACATGTTAAAGAGCTAAGACTTAAGTTACATTACGATATTTACTGCACTGTATATAGAATGTACTTGCACTTGATGAAATACCTATTAATTCATAGTAAAGTAGTAAAAAAATAAAAAATCATAATGTAACAAGGCGGAATATTTAAAAAATTGTACAAGAAATTAATATTTCATAAAAACTTGCATTGCATTGTTACATACAAAAAATGCGTATTTAAGTTATGCATAAGGTTTCATAGTTTTAAGAACATTTTATTTGTGATTATTAATAAAATAATGAAATCTTAAAAAAGTTTCTTACTTTTACCTAAAAATAATTGTTAAGCAAAATCTTCATAATATCGTTGCTTTGAACTTTTCACTAGGGATGTATGGATATCAAATTTCGGATCTAGATATGGATACGGATATGTGAAAACAATTATACCGGTTTCGAATATGGTTACGGATATCACATCATTTCGGATTATCCGAGTTTTGGTTACGGATATATGATTTTAAGAAATAGTGAAAACTAAATGACATACAACGAAGTAATGATTTCATTTATTTGCAATTAAAAAACCTGATATTGTGTCGGCACTGCCGGATGAGGACCATTAATTGTTATATTTGAACTCCATCCCTATCCGAAATTATCAGATTTTTTTATTTCGGATATCTGATCGGTTACGGTTACGGATATCCATAACATCCCTGCCTTTAACAACCATTAATAATGGCCTAAAATGGCTATCCTCATTGAATATGTACGAAACAAACTAGATTTAAAGTATTTTGTCACTATTTTCTATCTCAAAAATAGCTTTGTTTTAAATGTCAACCATCACTATAAGAACTGGGGTCTACTTAAGCACTTTGTAATTGGTTTAGCGGTTTTTGCGTGATGCTTGAGTAGATTAAAAATAAAAAAAATACTATTCCTAGACAAAGATGTTATTAGACAGATATTCAATTTACAGGGGGCGTTCCAACTTAGTTCTCAAAATGAGCTCACATGTTAAGACAACCCCCTTCCTCTAGAAATTCAAAAATGCCTCATATATCATCTATAAGTAAACAAATTTTGTTACTTTAGTACAAAAAGTTAGCAAGTAACGTTAAAAAGGGTTAAGTAACAAATTTAACTTTTTGTGTCTCATTTCAAAATTGTTGTTTCCAAACTCTTGTGGTGTGCAACAATTCAAATGCTACTTTCCAATCTTTTCGAGAAAAGCCACAAAAAAGCGGATCGTATTTTGACGAGCACTTCCAGCGATCATAGTGAAATTCGCTCACATCACCTTACAGCTTTTGTGTCGATTAGGCTGGTCATACATGACAAATGGCGGCAATTTGTTATGTCGCCAACAAAGAACTAGGAACTCACGTAGGTATTACCTAATAACATGCTTGTCAAAGTCTGGCCCGACATGAAGATCGATTGCGCACAACAATATCTCGTAACGAAAATATACATTTTGCTAACTTCTTTTATGTACCTACAGGTTGAAATCGATGGTAACTCTTGAAATTTAGGTTGAGTTAAAGGAAACAGGATATACCTACCTATACTTATTCGAAGCATTCCAACTTAGTCCTTAGGGGTTTAACGTATTTAGGGCCAACATCAGGGAAGACACTGTCTCATTTGGGGTTGATTATAGATGTCCATGGACGGTAGTAGCCACTAACCATCAGATGAACTGCGTATTTGTTTTGCTATCTCAGTGTTAAAGAAACTCACATATTTATGTTAAAACGGTATACAGCAGAAAACACTATCCTTACTACTGATACAAGTCCTTGTGATTATTGAAATAAAACAACGGTAGAGAGGTAATCACCTCTTAGAGGAACCAGGTGTGCAGGTGTATGGTCGTATTCTTCACCAAAAATTGGCTTAGAAGTGACAACTATATTTTAACTGAAGCAAAAAAATCTATGGTCTATGATTTTAACTTCAATATAAAAGTTGCATATTTGGTTCCTGTAAATTATTTTTGCACACTACCTTTGTACTTTGATTAAAAATCATAACAATTTATAATAATAAATAGTTATAGGAACTCCGTAAAAATATACTACTCAAAACAAAATAAGGGCCACCGGTGTATTAACACCACTTTAATGTATTTTATTTAATAGCAATCAATTATTTAATATGAAAAAATAACAATGTTGACTTCTTTTTTGTTAATTAAACTCTGTAGTGAAGTATTGGTTACACAATAAAAAACTGGGAAAAACTCCGGGAAAGAAATTCCAGCCGAAAACATAGCTCGGTTGATAAAGAGCATGCATTTCAGGCTTCAGGCGTTCAGTGCGTAGCTAAGAGAGGAGGCCATATCTACTCGATGCTAAATGGACAAAAACCTTGAATAGTTCTATTTTTAAGTGACTTTGCTTACGTAGCATTTTTGATCATAATTTTACTCACTCTGTTTTAATGTAAATTTTAATCTTCATGATACACCGAAAATACAAGTGAACCTTATTTGATTTTGAATAGTAAGTAGATGTTTATTCATTATTAACTTGTAGGTAGTTAGTAATTAATAAACATAGCCATACCATCGAGGTCTGAAATCACTATGTAATGTTTATTTAAAATTTACTTACGTAATACTATATAATATGTATAAATCTGGATTCTAAATTTCAAGATCTACATGGATCGTTTAGCGCGAATAGGACCGAAACGAAATTCAAAAATGTTTTTCGTCAAAAGTATGAAATATACCTACCACTTATAGATAAACACGTATCATATAGAATACCAAGAAATCTTTAACAAAACCAAGTCAATAATTATATAGTTATTGGTTGTTAAACTGTCGTGCAGATAAAACTTATTCACGGTTGAAGTGATCACTGTGTTTATAAGTAATCTATCGTTTGTAGTTCAGCACGATTTCTAAAAGATTACCGTCTATGCAAAGATTTCCCTATGGAGAAAATATCGTAGTACCTTTATTGAATAAGTATTTGTTGTTCAATCTTGCATATCTTACGTTAATAAATAAAACTGAAGTGTGTTGAATATTAAAATTTAATATAAATCTCCATACTTGGGTTCTATGTAGTACGTTTCAAAGTACGGCTGGGTGTTTTTTGTCCATTGGAAATCATTTTAAAATGTTTTATCCGTAAAATAAATGGAAATGTCCTAATGGAGCATTGGTCCTTAACTTTTATTACGGGCGACATAAAAGGCATCGTGTCGACTCGTATTTAAAAAAAAAATTGGACGTCTTCGCGGACCACTCCAGGTTATTCCCGGGACCAGTCCCCGGACCACCTGTTAAGCCCACTGTGCTAGAGGAAACAGGTCCTAAAACTACCAAGACCTACCTATATGACGTGCTCCACTAAACATACCTACTGGAAAAAAAATGGGTTTTATATCATACGCATTATCATTATTTGTTCAATTATTTATTAGTGTATTTTATCAAGAGGAAAATGGAAAATAATTGTTCTAACGTTATCATAATTTTAATAGAATTTTGATTCACCAGGTAAGTGAGTCAACATTGGCGGCAGTAACTTTTTATTTATGCGAAATTAAAAAGCTATGTAGCGTAAAATTTTAACAGTGTTACTAGCTGGTTATTTACATCTATATTTTTGTATTATGTTTAAGGGGAACCGATAAACCGACACAAGATTAATGTTGATTTGTAATATAAGTACCTACCTACATTTAAAGTAGTTTCTTCGAAGTTTAGTTTATACTTACGCTGTTAAACTAAAATTGCTTCAATTATTTAAAACTAAATGAAAACTTGATCGTTAAATAGATGGTTTGCTTCTGTATAACAAATTAAGTAAATGTGAATATCTATTAGGTAAACGTAGCCAAATTAGCCTGTCAGCGTTGGGTACACAGGTATTACTTAATTAGAGGCTATGCAAATGGTCCGGCTAGTCAGCAGCTGATTACTTGCTATAAATCTGGAGAAGATCTTTAGATCAACAGCCGTGTTATGAAGAACTATTTATTATCTGACTATATGACAGAATTCTTAGACAACTGCATTAAGCCGG
This sequence comes from Telegonus apastus, assembly GCA_018250635.1. Lineage (NCBI taxonomy): Eukaryota > Metazoa > Arthropoda > Insecta > Lepidoptera > Hesperiidae > Telegonus > Telegonus apastus. The sequence goes on from DWNY01002019.1 coordinate 9,967, forward strand.
TCGTGTTAAGTACTGACAACTAGATAATGGGTAGGTTAAAAATGTTTTATTGGTAAGTTGATTGATATCATATGGTAGTAAAAAGTAATAGCTTAAATGATTAACAAACAAAGGAAAACTAACTATTATTTTAATATCTTTAAGTAGCATTCCTATATTACTTAAATAGTTTCAAAGCATTTCTAATTCTAAACTTATATAGCGTTTATTTTTCACTACAATACGTATATCCTATCAACGTAACAATGTATGAATTAATTATTAGGTAGTCATGTAGATTCAGTACTGTAATCTCCAAGTAAACGTACAGTTCACGTATGAAATAGTGAAGGGTGTCTATTGTAACTATATAAAACGCGTTTGTGCAACAAAGGCGACGGGCGGAGGTCGCGGTGTGTCCGCAGTTTCGTGTAAAGATCAAGGTGAGTGACCAGATAACATCACGGTTGCGGTCATATGATGTAGCGGAGAATTGAATCAGTTCCATATTTTGTTGGTTCGGTATTATAATCGAAAATTCTCCTTATCATTCAACTAGCTACCAAAATCAATACAAACCGATACAGCAGAACATTCTTTTGTATCACTTTCATTAGTCTTTTTTATGTTATGAAAGTAGGAAACGAGCATGCAGCCCATCAGATGGAGAGCCACTGCCGCCCATGGACATACACCCCAGATAAGATCACAGTCTTATCTGAAGTCGGCCACAGATGCGTTGTTACCCTTGAGGACTAAGTTGGAACGCTTTGTCACACCAGACCAGAACACAGCAGCGTTTAACAATGTTGTTATAAGGCAGAAATAGATGTGGCGGTGGTGCTGCGGGAGTTGAACCACAAAGGGTTCTACCACCTTGAAACTATTAGTCTATTAGACTTAATTGTTTAAATCCCAGGCACGCACCTTTATTTTTTGAAGTATTATTATCACTTATACATTCATTTATCATTTAATGATTAGGAAACCTGCATACCTGAGGGATATTTTGAGAGGAGAGAAATATTTAACTTACGCAGTAGTTCAAAGTTTTACTAAGCTGTATTTTCCTTAATTGCTTCTTGAAAACTAGTTTAAATATTAAATATGTGACTTAACCGTTACTTATACATAGCATATACTAATTAGAACTTTAGCGTAAATATTGGCGTTAGTTATACATTTATAATTCATAAGAGAAAATAGTTACTCATATATTATTTATTTACATCAATCCATTACTATCAAACTATTTTAAAACACGGATCTTTCAGAATGACTTGAAGTCTAGTAAGCAGCTCATGTAGGTACTGTTTGGTACTATTATAGTACACTGTTAAAACTGAACTTCCAGTGTCTACTTAAAAATATATCAAACTAAATTAGATCATATTGTGTTAAGCCGTTAGTACATAATACTGTAGAGGTTAACCGTGACCTGAACAGCTGTGCGACCTTTGGGCACACTGTAGTATCCTTCGTCAATATAAATATAATGCACTTACAGGTTTTAGGATAAATAAAGCATGTGTCATATGCAGTAAGTGTAATATTATAGTACTTGCAATATGTATGATATTTAATTGAATTGAACTGTCGTAATCAAGTTGTAATGTAGAAGGCTAGTAAAATGTAGAGTCTATAGGATGTCGATTAAGTAGGTATTGAATCTTAGTTGATT
>DWNY01002020.1:0-11625 GCA_018250635.1 Telegonus apastus
TCTTCCTTTAGCCAATGTTATTATAGTAGAGATTGAAATCATACAAACAATATTCAAGTCCCATATAAAATATAATATGAATTAAATAATTTGAATATTGTTATAGTTGGATTGGAAATCGTTTAAAAATCTTCGTAAATTAAACTGTAAAATGTCCGAAAATGACGAAATTGCAAGAGCATGCAATCCACGTCTGCCACACGGTTAAGAATTAAAAATGAAGTCGTATACCTGTTTGATTTATTGCACAAGTTTGTTGCAAAGTTGAACATTTTTTTACCTATTTTTAATTTATGTGTATAAGTGAGTATATTCCAATACTTAAGTTTTGAATCCAGATTATACAGGGTTCTACCTCAGAGGAATAATAAAATTAGCATAGAGTCGTCATAAGAGTGGCATTTATTTTAGGTATTTCAATGTTATAAACTGGAAAACATTGCTTGTTTGTTAGTGCAATCTCTAGAAGTACATTTTGGACTTATTGATATTTTTGGATATGATAAGCCATTTACTGAGGAGGTGTAGGCCACAATTTATTAATTAGACAGAAAGATCCAAAAAAAAAACAATGTTATTTCGGGTTTGCCCTCTAAACGGTTAAAGATTTAAGTACCTCGTTAATTTTAGACCCAGTAATGTTTATTTCTTAAAGTCGGCATTGAATATATACGGACTCTTCGTATATACTCACTATAGAGCTTGTTGCTATGAGTTCATTGAATTATTTAACATGTCACATGGAAGAGACATCGAGTGAGGACAAATCGTACATAGACCCCATAACATAGCATTGAATACGCGATGCGTATGGCGTTATGATCCATAATTAGTTTATTACACGGACTTAAGACCACCATTAGGTAATTATCCTGTAGGTTGCGCTTTGCTTGCATCAAACTTTAATATTTTAATAGCTTACATAGTTATCATATAAATACACATGTAGATGTATTACGAGGATAATATTTAACAAGTAATTGTATATGTAGAAATCAACACTTGTTTCAAACGCGGAAAGGATCACTCTTTCCGTGTTTGAAGCAAATCAACACTCAACATGTACTATGTGTCCTTGTATTTTAAAGTAGGTACATACTATTCCAATAGATAAAAATCTATAAGCATAATGTTAATAGTGGTTTTTTGTGCAATAAGGTAACTCAACATTATTCTTCATTTACACATGTCGTTCGTGTCTCCAATCACCTTAATATTATAATAGTATTATTATTCCTATCTACGTGTATTAATCAAAAATATTTGTCTATGTATATTTAATTAATATGTTTGAACAAAATATGTACTGCTTTTGTAAGTTGATAACGTGATACTCACAATCGGTACCTGTAACGGTAGCTTTCCGACTGTATACTTACCTAAGTAAGTATAGATTATTTTTATAGTGTAAATTACATAAAGTGAATTCTTATTTGTACCAGAACTTGTCTTGTGTTAACCCGTGTTAAGCGTTGTAGATGCGTTGTAGTAAGCAACCCACTTATTTCCCGGGGCGTTCCCACTCGACAAACAACGGGTTGCTATACAACTGTGTAATTTCAAGACTAAAAACTATTCGAAGAATAAGCTCACTGATCTAGTTTTATAAATAAATGATTATGTACTTAGCTATAACTGTGTTTGGTGTTCAATGTCATTGTATAAACCCTTGGCGAAAAAAAATGTCAGTATAATACTTAATAGCAGTTTTAAGAACTGCTGTGTTTCGTTTGAATGTTGTGTGGTCGTTTGCTACTTCATAATAATTAAGAATAAGAACAGATTTTTTTATAATAATAAAAACATCTAAGTTTTACGAAATCAGTTTTCATTTAAGTTTACTTGCTGATTTTCAGATTAATATTATTTATTTCCAGACAGTAAAAGCATTCTTGCCAACAATGATAAAACACAACGAAGGACACATAGTAACAATAGCGTCCATGGCCGGTCACGTCGGCGTGGCGAAGCTGGTCGACTACTGTTCGTCGAAGGCAGCGGCGTGCGGCTTCGACGAGGCCCTCAGGCTAGAGCTCGAAGTGAAAGGGGCTAATGGAGTCCACACATCGCTCATCTGCCCCTACTTCATCCGAGCTACTGGCATGTTCGAGGAAGTCAACTCAAGGTGAGCGTGTCTCGCTTCCTTTAATTATGTTATACTCATAAATTACTCCGTATGGAAAGGTAATACTGATGGATACTTTACGAATTGGTACAATACAATTAGTACAATAAAGGTACATTGCTTATTCAACTATATCGGTTACGTAATAGCCTATATTTAATGGTTGTGACTGCAAAGAATGTTAATAAGCTTATAAGATCAGTTCGCCTATCATGGTCATTAAGTTATCGACTATATATTCATTATACTTCCTGATTATTTTGTAAAATAATTGTATTATCAAGGAAAATGACGCTTAATACATGACGTTAATTGCTGTGCACATTTTCTATCTACCTATAATAATGATAGCTGGCTAATAGAAGGCTTTAAACCGAACATTGAACACGGTTTAATGGCTACCGAGTGACACAAATGAATATGATGCACAATAATTATAAATAAATGGAAAGATTATCTGAAAAATTGACATTTTCAATGTACTTAATATAATTTTTAGAACAATCAATAAAAGACGCATCAAATACATCTGTCGAATAAGACATGACAGACATGATGATGATGATGAGACACGGGACTCTTCAAGAAAAGTGCAAAAAGAGATCTCCTTTAAATGTGGCGATTCATTGGCCACTCCTCTGGTGTGCCAAATGTCAATAGGCGCTGTGAAATACTTTAAATCAGGTAGAACGTCTGTCTCATTGCTAGGTTTAAGTATAAAAAAGGATACCACCTATATAAAAATGGTAATAAACATTGAGATACCCACTATATACTAAGTACTAGAGGATACACTGCATACCACTGTTGTGTTTAGTTTAACTGCTGCAACTGTGTCGCTCTTTTCATAGTCTGTACGGATTACATGCATAACCATTTGTAGTAAATCAAGCGCTGCACTTTTGAATGATAAGTTAGACGGTATTATAATTCTTCAGGGCTTCAGCGATTTTAAGCTATAAATTATAAAATAGGAACACGATTTATATGTTTGAAGTAGATTCTCTAGTACTTTAGATCATCAGTACTCTAGTACATAAATCATATCGATAATATCATCTTCGTCATATCGATGGTAATAAACAATTTATTACAAAATATCGATTGCGTGGTTCATCTACGGAGCATTCGTTATCGACGAATATTTTATTTTTTTCCATTTATTTTATGTTCCTCTTTGTCCATTCCAGGCTAGTGCCACAACTGAACTCGAATGACGTGGCGGACCGCGTGGTGCTCGCGATACGCACCAACGAGCCGCTGGCGGTCATGCCGAGCTACTTCCGGTTGCTAATGCCGTTCAAATGGTAATTAGAATTTCTTTGGCTTAAGTTTTCGTTGATAATTATAACAATCATATATTATAATAGTATTACACCCACCCAGCCGTAGTTACTATACTAACACTATATAGGCGTATAGCTTTACGCAGAATTTTCGTTTTAAGTAAAATTTTGATACGCATGTGGATATGATCTACTACTGTATTTAATTTTGGTTGCAATTATTTTTTCTTGATTTTTATCATTGTCTCTTTAAGTCGTTTTCAGAACTTAATGTGTAATAACTTAACTTAACTTAATATGGCTAGTTTTTTTGTGGTATACAATCAAAGCAACATACATAGATACAGAGGTGGATTACTTATTATTAAACTATAATTTACACATTGTTGACGTTGAATTGAAAATTCTCTTATATACCTATCATACACTTTAATAAATGTATTATATGGATATTGATACTATAAATATAAGTTACAAACTTACAAATTTCTGGTACTGTTCTGTAACCATCTTTGTTTAATTTCAGGGTAGTGCCGTGGTCTTGTATATCCGAGCTGATCCGTCGAATGGTCCCGGACGCAGTACCGGCTCCGATGCCAATGCCTAATTCTTCATACGAGAAATCAAAACTCAAAGCCGTTCCAATGAAGAGCGAATCGCGCCCAATGTCGCTCGCGCCGCCCTCTCGCCACGACAGACAAGTTTGACCCGTAAAACTTAACTTTGTCAGAAACTTGTAAAGATGGCTCAATAAGTACGCACTACGCACTATATGTTGCATGTGTATATCGTATGTGTATACTTGCGTGATACCTTGGGCTGAGCGTGTATTTTTTTAACATTTAGGCTTTTACGTAAAGACAAACGTGCTACCTGATGGGAAGTAGTCACCGTCGGCTATGGACATTTCCAACACCAAAGGAATCGCTAATGATTGCCGGCTTTGGAGGAGGTCTCTTTGTGCACCTTTTTAAGAACCCCATGTCATAGCGCTCTGCGAATATCTCAGAAGGATGTGGTGATAATGATGTAAATTAAAAAACGGCGATTTTTTTACATCGCAAGGACTATAAATTGATTTATGGATAAGGTGTCGTATTCCACGCTGGTCTGAAGTTATTGCGCACGTTAAACTTCAAGGTTAGTTGTTTTAATAGAAAAAAACCTTTGATTATATACTCTATAGATACAACATTACGCTGTAAGTTTCAAGCCAAAAACGTCCAAAAAGTATGAGCATGTGTATGTAACTTATGCACACCAGCTTAAAGACGGCGTCGTATGATTGGTCGAATGCTCCCATTACGCTATTTTGATTGGACAATAAAGTTGCCTGTTATTAACATTAGCGATATACTATTTACTATTTTTGGGCCCTTTCTTAAGTAACACTAGATCTAGAGAGTATATAATCAAAGGAAAAAACTATGTATCGTTCTGTTCATTGATGTCGTATTTCGTAGAATAGTGAGCATTATTCAAAAATAACTGTTTCTGAATATCGTCACTGGCATCTGCGCTAATTCAGATACTCTTATGTGCATACTCTTACCATGGCTGGCGTCTCATTAACATGTAGTGCGTACTTGCAAATTTTACTCTTTTAGGATAATCTAGGTAAGGGCGAAGGGACCAAACTACCTTTGTAAATAGGTAACTTAAGTGTGGGATAATATGATACTGTTGTTAAGGAATTGCCTTATAAATTAGCGAAACGAATTAAATTGATAACATTTATTGTCCTTAAAAAAATAATTGAAGATTATTATATATTAAAATCGCTCGTTAGAGTTGTAACGTAAATTGCAAACAAATGTAAGTTAGCTAAACATATATTTAAAAATGCAACATGTCAATCAATAGGACTATAATTCTTACCAAGCCCATGCAATCGAATATAAGTGATATCTAAAGTAAAAATTACAAAATAGTCTTCTAATGTAACATAAGTAAGATATTTAGTTATAATACAGTTACTTACCAAGTTTTTCTTTATTAACTTAGGTCAAGTAATACGAGTTTTACATATGTATATGGAGGGGTACGGTTAACTTGTCTAGTTTGGAGTTAACGTGATTTTTCGAGTTTGATGAGTTTTTTATAGGTAGAATAAAAACACAATGAGATTTGCTAAAAGCAATATAATATTATAAAACTGAAGAGATTGTCTGGATGTATTATTGTTTGAAAGTAAGTAACCATTCGTTTTATTTTAAAGAACATTTGCTGATAAGAATTTAGGTTAAAGTTTATAAATATCAGTCATCAGACCGCTTTACCTACATATATTATAAACGATGTCGCCAACCGATAGGGCATTTAATCTATATATCAACAGTGCATTTCTGGTTGCATCTTCTTTTAGTAATGACAATCAGTAGAAATTAAAAGTGAAAACTGTTTTTTTAATCTCTAATTGCATTATGCATATACACAAATCATGACACTCCGTACGTCATTTTTACGTACCGTATGAACTTTAATAGATACTTAACTAAAGGTTTATTAAAATGGTGTCTTATTCATGAATGAAAGTGAGTGTGTGAAATTGTAGGGTATATTAATACTTCCACAATTCTCGTACTTACTAACAATTATTTATATGGATGAATATACATAGTGATAATGAATTATATGTTGTAGCTATCATATTCGTTTTATCTAGGTAGGACGAAATTTATAGCAAATAAAGAGGAGAAACATGTCAATTTTATAAGAGAACTTAAGGAAAAAGAACAAGTATCTAGATACTAGGTACTTAAAGTCCGAGATAAAGTTCTAACTCGAAAAGTTGAAGTTTTGACATTTCCTATTACCTCGTAAAAGCTATACCTACTTTACTACCCTTTCATATAATTTATAGCCTTACTACTTTATTACTCTTTCCTATATATATTTTTTAACATAAGAACTTCCATGCTTTTGCTCAATAAAATTAATGCATTTTTATATATTCCATGACCAATGGAATACCTATTTAATTGCTTTACGAGATTATTTGGTATATGAAAGATTTAAAAAAAAAAACATTTTTTATGTTAAATATTGATATATTCAACTTGAAAAAATGAAAATTGTCTTGAAGGACTTACCCAGTTATTGTTCCGTAAATAAAAAAGTACTTTATTGAACTAAAATCACGCATTTCTACTTTAATCATGTATTTTTCTATGGTCTTCCATTTTTTAATGTCTTTAATGAAAATTTGTACAAAAAGCAATTAACATCATAAATTGATTGTGATCTGTATGAATGATTTAATACCTAATGTAGTATTAAATTATAAGTGAATGTAAATTGTAATAGAGATAATGTTTTGAATATATTTTAAGATTGTGTTAGTGGTTTAAAATGCAGCTTTGTTTTCGTTGTGAGTTAAGTAAATATAGCACTTATGTTTTATGAGTTACCTAGTGTAAAATAGGTTGGGCATTCCAAACTAATACTTACCTCTTCTTAAGACTATAATTTTGTCTGGTTTATTGTTGAGGGTTTTTTCAATCGTCTGTGTTTATTCAGTTTATAGTTAAATAATTTAACACTCAACTTTCCTTACAGAAAATTTATAAAGAGTTTTCACGGAACGCTACCAATGTTATTTAGTGTTATACGCCATTTGAAAAAATCACTCATTAGACCTCTCTATTTTAAACCAGGCCTTACTATAGTTCAGAGTCGTACTTAGAACATAGATGCTTTTATAATTTTATATTATAAAAGAAAGTGGGAAGTGTGGGTTTTAACAAAGTATTTTTGTAAAATGATCAAAAGGAAATTAAAAAACAACAAATTGTCATCAAGTCTTCTTATTTTATTCAATACTATATGTATTAAAAACAACATTTTCAATTAAATTAATGGTGTGAAATCCTTAAGTACATTATCTGAAATTTATAAAATTTCAGGAACCAATAATATAGTACTACTTAGTCTAAACAAATCAAATGTATTTAATTGTCTGAATATAGTTTTAACATAGTTCTATAGTTAAAATTTAAAGATTTCAATATTCTCATAGAGTGGGCAGCCATAGGCAGGCCTGTGAGTGCGAGTGTCCAACAAATAATAACAGGGGGAAGATGAGAGACCTATACTTATATTTGTCTAATCACATATGCGAAAAAGAGAGAAAAATAGGTAGCAGTATTTGCTTTTTCTTTTTTTTGATTGATACATTTTAGACTCTGTATCTGTATAATAACTCTATTTATATACCACCTTGCAAGGTTTGCAAAAATTGCAATATCAATAATGTCAAATGTGTAAATTAAAGCAATACCTATTTAATCATTAAACGTAACGTAGAACAAAGTGTTAGCATTATTCTTAGTAACAGCTTAAAGCTTATTGTTTGTGTTAATAAAGTTGTATTAATAACAATAAAAAATCACTTTAGTAGGTAGCAATGTTTCCTGTAAAATACTAAAAAGTTAAGTAGAATGGACTTACTACAATACGACTAGCATAATCATTTAGTTCTAACGAAATGTTCTTATAAACTAAGTGTCTTTAAGCCATTGTTTTAAAGAGGCCAAGTTTCCGTACAAGATAAATAACATATAGGAAAGGAAAGAACACGTTGGAAATTTTATCTAAAATATTTTTATCGTAAAATGAGTCCGAAAAAGAGTTTAGAGCGCCATATTTTCAAGATGGCGGCGTGAGATGCAAAGATACGACATGGCATAGTGAAAATTCGGAAACATCAAAATCTATAAGAATAGGTAACAATTTTCAAAACTCTGGGTAAACTTTCCAGGTAACCCCGTGTATTTTGGAACTAAGTTACTGTACTATATTTTCTAGGACAAAACCATGTTCGCAGTTATAGTCGTCTTTGTTTATTTGATTTAATTTTGATGAGCGGTAATGAAAATGAGTCTTAAGTGTAAAACATATTACTCTTCTTAAATTTAAACATTTTCACTATAGCTCCATAGCTCTTCACTCGGAACTTGAAATGACGGGAATATTTGAAATTACATATACCTACTTATACGTGTCGAACCCATTTTAAGAAGGTAGTGAAATGGAAATACGATTCAACAACTCGCTAATTTAGACATTATCTACACGTAAGCCATTATTAAGTACGGTACTGTCTAAGAACTAAATGTTCTTATCCCTAGGATATGATTCTGGTAACCGAAATTCCGAAATGGGTGAGATGTATAAAGGGTTTAACTCTTGCATATTTTTTCTGCTTTCTTGTGCCTCTTGAAGGAATTTTGCGTATGCTCTTCGGTCTGATACAATTTGGGCACTTTTAACCCCCATGATGACGATAACACCAATCGCTATCACGCATGCCATGATGATGAGACCACTTGTCATGATCTGAGCACTGGTTGGCTGCGTACACTCCTTGGATCTGATTACAATTTCCATCGCCACTATCGAGTTAACACCAGCTTTGTATGTGTATCGGTATTCGCATTCTAAACTATCTTCTTGTTGACGCAAAATGCAAGCAATGTCGTTTTCGTCAGCGATTTCTGGAATTATGAAAACAAATCTAATATGTAGGTAACTGTCATGGTAGGTAAATAGATTTAACATGGTTGTAATAAATGGTTGTAATGGTACAGACGGAGTTTGTTGCATGTTATATCAGATTTACAGAATCAAAATTCCCCAAGATATCTTCCAATTAAATAATAAACAATGATTCACAACCTTTGAATTTGACGAATTACATTTAATATTTAAATATATTTTTAAAAAGGTTTGTATTTACCGGATGTACTTTTCTTGTCTTTTTTGCCTTTCACTGTAATTTTCTACGAAGCTAGTCATTGAGATTATTATTTTTTTCAAACCGCAAGTTTATGATAAATGAGATTGTCATTTGTCAAAGCATGCACTTAGACGTAATAATAATTTGACCGCAAGTTACTAAGCTGTAATTAGCCTACATTTTGTAAAACGTGCTCCTTTCATTCGTATAATAAAGAGCAGTTTCTCTTCGTCTAAAACTGTAATGGGGACTTGTCTAAGTTTTATAATGATTATCAAAATCAAATTATTAATATCCATATATACCTACCTACCATAGGTCTATTCTAAGATCGAGAAAGATCCACCAAGTAATTGATCGCTAGACTATTCAAGGCTGTAGCTTTTCTAACGAAATTATCCTTAGCATACATATTTACAAAAGTAAATTTACTATGTGCTTTACTGCTTACAAAGTCAATTTACTTAACTAAATACTTTGAACAGAGTGCTCTTTATTTATATAATTACGCGGTTGATTACAGATGTCCATGGGCAGCAGTGGCCACTTCCATCAGATGTACTGCATGCTCGTTTGCTACTTCCAAACTAAACAAAATCCCATAGTAGAGTACAAACCTGCGTCATTAAGCCGCTGTATAACTGTATAATTAACGTTGCCTATGGGGCACGTGTCGGTACAGTTGCTGCTGAGATGACACAACACGCAGGGCTCCGCATTCGCGCACAGAGGGTTCACGCATGTAGGACACGTTTCGCAGAATGCGCCTACGAACTTCGTGTCGCTATCTTGCGTTGATGGTGAGCAATGGCATTTCCCTGTAAAGATATAAGAAGGGTTTTTGACCTTTTTTTTTGTTTTTGAGGAGGAAACCTTTAAAAAGTACCCACCGCCGTGGGAGCGACGCCGAGTTTATTGTTATATAATTTTGAATGACTATAAACTGTCCATCAATTTGTAATCGATTGTAATACGAAAATGGATTCTTATGTGCACATTATAACAAATGCGATGTACGTAGTTGCTAATGCGTTAACCGCAGGCGCATAATTCAAGCGTTCTTTTCAGAGTTACTTTGATGTATACTAGCTTATTTCGTTAAATGGTATGGTCCGTAGCCCTGTACTTAAAAACAAGGGTGTCAGTATTGTTGGTTATTAAGTATTTTTAATTTTTAAATTTTGCCAATTGCCAAGATGGAAGAGACATATCTATGTACTCACCACATTTACATTCGCCGTGTCCAGAGCAAATTTCGTCAGTGCCGGGCACGATGCAGGTCGCGTTGGTCTCCGGGCAGTCGCAGGCCTTGCCGCCCCAGCCCGACGCGCATGCGCACTGCCCGCACCCACACACGCCACGACCTACCCCTCCGCACTCCTTACCGTTTTCTCTGAAAGTTTTTTCTATAGTTTGCAAGTAGCAAACGAGCATGCAGTAGCAAACGTGATATTAAGAGGCCACTGCCGCCCATGAACATCTGTTATCAACTTAAGATAAGATCAAACTCCTACCTAAGGTTGAACACAGATGCATTGCTATCCCTGAGGCCTCGGTCAATTGATGGAAGCCCTGAGGACCACCTCGGATAAGTTTGATCAAATTGATTTTTTAATTTGGAATACATCATGCGTATGTACATAGTACAGTTTAGTTATTTAGATACGCATACTCTACCCGTTATCCGGTGTACATTTTTTAAGCACTATATATATATAAAAATACACATGTTACTAAATCGTCAGCTTAAAACGATTTTTCCTTAAAAAAACAAGTTATTAAAAATAAAATGATTAAGTATAATAACGCATTCTAAATTCATAGCCCCGCACTAAGATATTTTTATTATGTTGTCGGTAATATTGTCTTTATGGACAAAGGCGAATACCCATACCCAGAAATCTAAATTCATAGGTTACATGTCCGTTTGGACGGCGATTGAACTCTCTGGGTGTCAGAACTGTATGGTGACCGCTTCGCGATGTAGCACTTCGTAGATGCTATACGTTTATTTCAAGGAAGTAGACAGACGTCTTTATGGTTGAATTGCGTTGGCCTTACACTAGTTACTAGCATATAATAAAATTTATAAACAACCAGATCAGAAATAAAACAGAAGAAATGTAGATTTGTACGTACCTATTACAATTTGCAATATTTGATTCGTTCATGAAGTTTTTTTTCGTGATAATCCCATTCAATTACTATACAATAAGCATAAAATAAAGTTACATGTTCTCCCGTACTCACGAGCTGATTTCACAAGACTTGCATTGACAGTATCGTCCACTAAATCCATTGTCACACCGACACTTCCCGCAAAGGCAATCGCCGAAGCCAGAACACGCCAGATAATTAGTGCTATTGGGCGCTCGACATTGTGATTGAAGGGCAGTTGATGCCGTTTCGTTCTCGATTGAACAGTCGCAAGATGGACCCGACCTAAACAAGAAAACAAGTACGTAAATTGTTAAAAA
>DWNY01002021.1:0-11624 GCA_018250635.1 Telegonus apastus
TAATATCTTAATAAATTTCAATTTGTAAGATTTCGATGATGAAATGGAATCATTTCATCATCGTCATCTTACAAATAAGGATAAGGGAGACGATGACGGAAGAAACGGCTCTCTTCGCGTTCCCGCCAAAACTAAACGTTTCCTACTACGCACTTATTATTTTTTGAAAACTGTAATATATGTTTTATGTGGGCACAAAGTACAAAGTGACAGGTATGTGTATCCGAAATTTCATTTTCATTAAAATTTCGTTGGAACCACTGGTTGGAACATAAAACGTTTACCGTGTATAAAGATATGTATTCATTAAAGTTTACGAATACCGCGATGGCGCGCGGATGGCACTCACAGGATGTAAGATTGAGACTTCAGGAGTTGCTGGATTACAAGCAAGAATTAGTTAGTAGTGATATTAAAACTAAACACAAATAAATAACATTTCTCGAGATCGCTGGTAAGTAAAATGAATTATTAATGCTTATTAAAAGTACCTGCAGTTAACTTCTACGCTAAAAAGTACTCACATCCATTTTTCAGTCAAAATTTGTTTATTAACGGAATTAATTCAAGTTCTTTCATCCTAAAATTAATCTTGTAGTAATGAAGACAAAGTAAACATTACATCTGAATGTGAGTTATAACAAAAAATAATCAGCGTGCAATCAATGGAAAATGTTTTCATTTACGTTCGCGCCAACAGTTACACGAATTACGCAGAACCGTTCAACAAAAAGGCTTTGTGGATCAAACGAAAACAAAAAGTCATTATATAGACATTATTCCCGTTTCCCTATTGCGGCTGTTATTTTAAGGCCAACCCATTTTTTCGACCCGCTTTACTATGGATGAAGTTGGAAACTTAGATTGCGTTATTCACAAAATTTGTTATATTAGGTTTTGTTATTTGTAACGAGCTTGCTCGCGTGCTCTTTTATTCAAAAAACCTTTTGTCGGACGAAATCAGCCTACGGTCGTTTGAAAATGCCTCCGGAAAATAAAGTGTGGATCGGTATCTCAATAATCATTTTAGTTGTAATCATCACATCTCAATTCGGTTTATAATCTATCATCCTCAGCAATTCATTTACTGGACTCGGACAGCAGCAACTATAATGGACTCGGATCTCCGTTCAGAGAGACTGGCTGGCCCTGGGTATCCAGAGTTATATGCGGAATGCGGATTATTATTGGTAGATTATACTCGTTTCAAAAGGTTTTTACAATATTATCCCTCTCTCACTCAGGCAAAGACATACACTCACACAAGGAGATATTGAATTCCCAATAGGCACGAAATTGGGCTATGCTCAGATTGCTTTGATATGAATATTTTGATTTAAATTTTACAAATTGAAAATTAAAAACATCCGAATTATATAACGAGACTCGTATTAATATGTATCGTAGGAATGTCTATTTTCCTAACGACAGGTTTCAGTGAACGAATGTTTTTCATTCGAAACATTCGTACGTTCGAATGGCTTTTAGTATCTAACTCTCAAATACAGAGTAGAATTGAAAATAACTTCAAAATACCCAGGAAGCAACCGTGCGAAATATCAAGCGCTATTTTGTCGGTGCGGGCAACATTGATATATCGCTGTATTTCAAACTAACTTCGATTTCGCATACCAATGAGACCACGTACGTATCTTCGTTTTGTAATGCGCTGTTTGGAGAAAATAGTATATGTTTTATACAGTTTCCTATATTCACATAAAAACAGATTGGTTGATAAATAATTGGGATTCAAAATATCTTATTTTGGATTATTCTTAAGAACTCGCGTGAATACAAATAATTACATTGTTATTTTTTATGAAGCAGAAGCACCTAAATGATACTAATACGAATTCGAGTAAGCTGCAAAGACAGTCTTATCGCCATAACAGTAACTGTATTGTCATCCGAGAAAAATATTGTATTGTAATATACTAGTGTAAGCATGCGAATATCTGCAGAGCTATCTGCCCGATTTCGCATTCTGTCCAGACCCCATGTAAGAAGTCACGTTATTGGCTACTCGGTCGTCGTATTGAATCTAACACAGAAGTACTTAAATTTTATGTAATAAGTATAAGTTGTAGTGTCGTGTATTCTAACAGTGTATACGAGAATCAAAAATAGTATAAAGAGTACGAGTAATAACATTTCCGTTTTGTAAACCTACTACAGTTTTCTATTTGAACCAGACCACGTGCGAAAATTTACGTTGTAGGCTGATACATGATATTTCTACAGAGTCTATTCTAGACGACTGAATTTTATTTTGCTTCAAAGGAGTTGGTGATATAACATTTTGTGTCCAGTAAATTGCTAAGAATTACCACATTTATTTCAAAGTGTTGCTGGTTAAAGGAAATTGTGTGGATTTAGAGGCTTTTTGCGTCGTGTAGTGGACACGTATTAAGTGTTATTTATTTTAAAATATATTTTCGCCCGTGACAGGTCTATGGCATCATAGGTCCTCTAAAAGTTTATTACACTCGAAACCACAGTGTCCTTTTATCTCATGATCAAAATGACAAGTTGTTCAGCCACCATGATAAAAGACATTTTGTAACTACACATAACGCTACAAAACTTGTTGACATGATGAAAGGGATAATACAATGTCTGAAATCCATAGGGTTCACGTTCTTATATATAGATTAATAAAATTGAAGTGTCTGCTTATAATTTAGAAATATCACATATGTACATAACAAGGGCATTAGAGCCGTCTAACATTTATTTTTCTTTGAACGCATGTAAAACCGCGAGGTACCGCTAGTGATAACATGTAATAGCAGATAAAAATTATAAAGAAAGTGGTAATACACGATGCGGGTAACTGATTATATCGAAGTACGATATCGCACTCAACGAGAACAAGTACAAAGATGCACGGCGTTATCTGCTGAAACTGTGCTGAATTTTATTTTCAATTCGCTAAAAGCAATATACTTTCTGCTTCTAGTAAATTGCTACAAATTGGCCAACAATGCACCGGCGCACTGGTACAATCGCCTGATTGATTTGCCGGATTCTAATTTTATTTTGTACCCTTTTGGTGTGACCATTATTTATTTGCTTTTAATTCTCGGTTCAATCGAGTGGAATGGAAAAAATGCTCAGTGTGAAATAAACGGCTTGTTTCTAAGAGTATTTCTAGATTTAAATCTGGAGACTTATCAATCGTACAAAAGAAAATTAGCTGTTTTGCCGATTTGATCTCACAGAAGCTCATACTCTTGCACAATAGACTGATAAATCAGACTCACCGTGACATACAGAGAAGACATACAGATTCCTTTACATTTAAAGCTTCAGTTACTTTTAATTTAAATAACTTTTCTATTTCAACACAGGTGAGGAACTTTGCACCTAAAGTATCATTATTAACGACCCGCGTGACGGCGCTGTCACCATGCCGGTGTGACGCGCAGTGGGTTCCGGATTCTATCCCCGGCCAGACAGATACCTGAATGATGCGATTTGATTTCTGTTCTGGGTCTGGGTGTTTGTGTCGTCTTCGTGTTTGTCTATGGCACCCACGACACAGGAGAAAATCCTACAATGGGGCTATAAGTATAGAAAGCGTTATTATTATTATTATTCGTTCACTTCCCTATTACATTTCACAACAACAACAAGTAGTGTGGATATATTTTTAAGTATTTAAAGTAAAATATGAAATATTTTGTAACTTTACTTGTCTGTATATAAAGCGTGTTTAATACTTTTACTGTAGGATTTAGATAAGGTCAGCAAGGTAGTTAGGTTTTATTGATTATAGAATAAAAGGACTATTGAAGTGATCAGAATAAGTGGTCCGCTCGAAACTGAACAAAGAGTGGCAATTTCTGCTTGAATATAAGAAAAATTGGTTGTAGGACTAAACACTGTTTTGCGTGATTAAATTAACTTAGGACCCTTTGTGATATGACGTTATTTCGATTCTTTGTTATGACACAAACAGAAGTAACTTAATTTTGTTTATTATTACTCATTATTCCTGACGACTGAGGATCGGGAATATGCAGCACCTTGTTCTTTTGAATTTATTTATGTACATCCATGAACATCAAATTGCACAGCTTAGCGTGTTTATTATAGCAAATCTATTTTTAGGCGGTAGGGACAAATTGATATGACGGAAATTAAGTGTATAATATAACATGAAACAGGAATTCAATCATTCAAATTAATGGTTGTACAATAGCGATCATCTCGGTCGGAAATGCTTGTGTACTACAAATTCAATGTTAACCTTTGAGACCATGGTGGAACCGATCTTTTCGACTGTATTTCAAGATTCTTCATTTGCACCTTTACGGTATTCAATCTGTAAATAATTCGTATAAAACTCTACGAATCTATTCGATTTCCTACGTCAACTCTCAAAAAAGGCGGCGTAACGTCAAATAATGACACTCATGTTAATGGTATAATGCACAAAATTTTTGCAATAATTTGCTATAACTTTTTAATTATGTATTTTAATGGGTGTTATACACTTGATTTTTATGTATTGTAGATTTCAATCAATTTATTTCTAAAAATGTTCCAAATCGAATATAAAAATACCACATGGAATCAACATAGTAATTCAGTAGGAACTCGGGGAAAAGCTTCGACTGTGAAAGGGGTAAAATATCGGGTCGCGCGGCGCGGATTAGTTAGGCGCTCCTAGAATATGGCGTTACTAATATTGATTTACGCTACATCTACATATGCTCTGAATGTATTTTTACGCCAATACTGGCCTTCTGCTCACGTTTTTGACATTGTTTATGTGCGAAACGAAAAATATTTTTCACATTTTTATGCTTTTAAATGCTCAAATGCTTTGTGTGTTAGTTTGTTAGTTTCTCTCATCTCTGTTATTAATGATGATTCCATAATAAAATTAGCTCTTAAAGAATTTATCGACGGTACACTTCTGTCTTACATGTAGCAGCAGCGATGGAGGTCGGCTGGTAGATTTGTTTGAAGATTATATAAATATACCTACTTGTTTTAAATGGATTAACCTATTTTTAATGACCGCAGCTTAATGAACTTTTGTATTCCCTTATTGTTTGTCTAGATATTGATAGCAGTATCAGTCTTACGTACGCTCCATATTGTACAAACAGTAATGTCGTGATACAATTGATAGGCGTTTCAACTTGTCCACGTTAGCAACGTATCTGCGTCCAATCTCAACAAGGATTCTGATCATATCTGGGGTTGGGGTTGATCACAGATGTCTATGGGTGGCAGTAACTACTTAACGTCAGGTGGTGGCAAATGAGCTTGCTACTACGATCCATGTAACTGGGCCGAAATATCGGAAAAATAATAAAAAAAACTCCCAATCGCGAAGACCCATTATATAAGAAAATATATCATTTCCGCGATAATATTAATTTAAAATCATATATAGCTTGCTACTTCATTATTATAAAAAATAACTAACAGTAATGACTACAGTAGAATGTCACCATGTCGTATTTAAAACATAATGAACCGTATTTTACGTAGCGTTACGAAAATTGTAACAATAGCTAATGTTCAAAACTAT
Organism: Telegonus apastus; assembly: GCA_018250635.1. Classification (NCBI taxonomy): domain Eukaryota; kingdom Metazoa; phylum Arthropoda; class Insecta; order Lepidoptera; family Hesperiidae; genus Telegonus; species Telegonus apastus. Next base: position 5,549 of record DWNY01002021.1, read on the forward strand.
TGTTCGTCTGATAAAAATGATCGTAATGTAAAAAAAAACTAGTACCTACAAATGTGATTAATTGATACTTTCTGCAATCGTGAACGTTAGCGCTGTAACTCTGTAAATGTTTCCCCATTCGCTTAACCAGGTGGATTGAATAATCATTCATATTACAAAAAATAATGTTACGAAGTCTTCTGTATATAACCAAAGCTAACATAGAAATAGACACTAAAAGGGGTAAAATATTGGGTTGCGTGTTCCGGATTAGTTAGGTGCTCTCTAGAATATGGGGTTAGTACATTGATTTATGCTGCTCCGCCTATGCTTTCGGTTCTACTCGGTTCGGAAACGCGGAGATTTATGAAAATATGTAAATTTTATGGTACCATTACCAATCTTTATATACTCGTAGTCGGACTTTTCGCGAGACATTTTATATCAGAGTTTACAGTTACCCTTATTTTTTATACTTCAATAGATGTATTAAATGCCCGAGACGATATACCCTCTTTTTTCTTCTGTCCAATATTGATTTACAATGAAATAGAAATACCTAGCTTTAAAACTTATTGTATACTTATCCTACAAAGTCTCATACAGGATAAACTAGAGCACACATTCCATTAATATGATAAACATCGTATGTTGCATTCTGTGCAAACGGAAGATTTTTCATAATAAATGCGAAATCCAAGAAACAAGACGTGAATCTTAGATATATTTTGTCGTAACTAAAAATGCTTATTTAATTTTAATAAGTACATTAGTAGTATTGCAAGCCTTATTTTTGGCTAAAAACATTATTTTAGCTACTACATACATTTTTAAATTAGATAATAGATATCTACTGTCGGCAACCGGAAACCGATAGAGCTAACATCTGTATAATCCTAGAGCCAAACAAGCAACATGTTCGGTATTGTGTGTCGTTTATCTAGTAATGTGAACAAAAGAAAACTTGGCAGTGTTGTATTCAATAGAGGAGAAAATAAAGCCGTTTCTTAGAATTTCTGGGCGTGATAAGAGTGACAATAGCTCAGCGTCGCCGCTCCGTCTCGCTCGCAAAGTGGAAAACAGAGCTTTTAAAATACAACAAGCTTTTTAAGCGACGTGTTTCGTGCCCGCTTTTGGAAGCCCATTCGGGCGTCGGATGTGATAAATTATTGTAATGAATAAATAAGTTTCATATGTTTTGAGAATCGTAAATTGTGTTGCTATTTCAAAGTTGTAATATTTTTTTTACTAATGTTTTTGCTGACTAATGTTTTTGATGTATGTGATGTTTTAAAAATATTTGCTGTTTGTTGTTTCCAAAATTTTTTGTTCCAACTTCCTGTTTAGATTCTTATATAACATAACAGTGAAATCCAATACTATCTCGCTAATTTTCACCTTATTTTTTATACTAGTTAGTACAGTAATAATCGATAATGACCGAGATAAAAATCGATACCACAGACACAATGCTAAAAATAACAAATTAAAAATGGTATGAAAAAAAATTAAAGAATTCATAAACTTTTAAATATTCGTATTCATACCTATATAGGTAATTTAAAGCCAAGCTCCTAAATTTAACGTTATTATCTTAAAAGGAATAAATATTACGAATTGAATGGTTCGAGCATTCGCTCATAATTCTAAAATTCATTACTGAAATGATATTTGAGAAGAAACAAAGATAAAATTGATGAGTTAGCCTAAAAGTAATAAGACGGCGCCATTGTCTTATGTAAATAACCCTTTTAAGTAAATTTACAATAAATAAATATTATAAGACTCGGAATTGCTGAACATCTGATCTTAAATCAAATAATAATAATAATGAGTTTAACTTACATTTATATAAATGGATATTTACAATACGAAATATACGCAGTAAAAATACCTTCGACACAATGGTATTCATTAGAGATATTGTTAAGATTACATTGGTTTTGTTTAAATAATAGACATTTTGTTGATTTAGAGAAATATTGCAATTTCTATAATGACAAAATCATCTGTAAAAGTATGTTTTAGGACAGATATATAGGTATATAGTTTTGGCTGTAGAACCATGTGTCGTGATATGACACCGATACGAAGTCAAGGCCGTATAACTTTTTGGGTATTAGCTACCATTAAAATTAGGAACAGAAATAAATCAACAAGTTTAATGTATTCCAATAGGAATTCTTATTTACTTGTACTTGATTCGAATGATTTTGTATATCCAATATTCAATGTAGATATTGATTTATCATTTATTTATCATGATTTATCATGATATCTTTGATTAATCATGATTATTTAAAATTTGTAACACGTAGATACATCAGTACATATGTTACATTAATTAATATTACCTATGCGAAACGCTGAAGATTTTAAAGGTAAGGTTTAAAGTATTTAGTACACTTAAAAATTCAATGACTTTAGAACTTTTATTGCGATAGGTTTCATAGCTTTCGGGCGTATGCGGCAATGTATGATTATTTTATTGTACATGACCGAACTTCGGTATATAGTAAGATTTACCTTTAAAATGTAAGGTTCAGCAACTCTTAAGTGTAACAACTATTCAATTTTCCACTATTACTAGGTAAATTTTAGGGTTCACCTCAGAGATTCGGTAAATGTCGTAAAAAAGTCTCATAAGTCATAATTTTTTTTACCGGAAAATCTTAGGATTTACGTAGTTCAAGATTTTTCATTGAATTCAATATAGAATACTTTACTTAAGTTCTTACAACTACATCTACAATTAAAATTGCTCGACGCTTCAAAACAATAGCTAGAGAGGGGCAAAATTTAACATAAATAATGATATACTTTAAGACGTACTTAAAGACTCAGAGGATAGTCATAAAGCTAATGGTTTACAATAAACCATAATTGCATTGCTCAAAAACAAAACATGTTTTCATTAATATAACTGACAAGTAAATGGTACAAAATATGAAGATAAAACATCTATTCATTTCGAAGGAGACAAGATTACGGAATGTTTGCGGAGATGCCGAGATCTCCTCAATAACTTCTGTCACAACTTTAATGATGAATGTTACAAGTTTCGTCACTTGCCCGCACCTACATTTTGTCATCAATCACACCGTTTCATATCACGACACAAAAGTAAATCTTGCGATTACCCACAGGATGGCCATAGAAAGTAATTAAAGGCGAAGTTTCTAAGAAAATTTGTTTGGAAGTGGCTCGGATCTGTGCAAACCATGACTTGAAGGAGTAAATAAGAAAGAGTGAACAAAGCCAAGCGCAGTTCTCAGTTTAGATAAAAGTATTCGAAGGTTCGGCAAGCGTTCCTGGGAAATATTTTGAACATATTTCTTCTAATGGACTATTAATTTATTTATTCTTTCGAACACTTGGTAAAACTGGAAGCTTATAATAAGAGTAGGTACATGTTTTATCTACAAAAGACACAAAAATGCAATAATTGTACTTTCTTTTAAAACAAGTATTGAGTAAATTTTAGTCCTCGGTAGTAAATAAAACGCATTTGTTACCGAGCTCATGTAAGAATCCGGTCCTAATTTCAATCGACTACAGAAGTCCATGGGCAATGAAAAAGAAGTCCACATAATAAAAGCAGTACTACATGGCAGTTATCTTTTATATTAAAAACATTTATTTTTATAAATTGTCCCGGTTTTGTAGCAGATTTTAAAATAAGACATGACAACCCTACTCGAAGGCGTTGTGAAAAGACTGGCAACCGCAGCGCCTCCGAGGCGAGCTAACAACTTCAGTTTTCTATTTATTTTACATTCATTTTCGTCTTGGGGACTAGCTTTATATTTGTGCGGCTGTCAAGTTGTCGGTATTTCGAATATGAATTTATATGGAAAGTACGGCTATTGAATGGTGTGGAGTGCACGGCAAACTTTTATTGGGTTTTCTTGTATTGGGGTTTATAGAACTATTGTGTCAATAATATTGATGTATAATTCAAGAAGAATTAATATGCTATGAAAAACAAATTATATCTCTCTAGCGTAATATCTAGACTTAACATCGGAACCGTACTAAAGAGAAGACGTTTGAGATTTGTATATATAATTATTTTCTTAAAGAGCCCGTACGAAATACGTGTACAAAAATCTATTCTAAGAGCCCACCTACTTTTAATAAAGATGTATTACAAGACTTATACGACCATTCCAACTTGGCATAGTAACGTTTGTGTGAGCGACAACAGATACGACTTCAATTCTATCAGGGTTTATTATGTTTTGAGCAGTACTGCGTTGAGTTTCATGCCTCTTACCCACGAGTATAAATCGTATCTTGTTTGTCATTTGCGTTAGTAGTTTTTACGATACATTCACAGACTTGGACATCCAATGCGTTTGTCAAGCTTTTTGATGCACTGACCCGCCACTCTCCAAAATACGCTAAAAGATGAATAGAAAATATCTAGGTTAGGTTAAACTAGGTAGGTAGTTTCGTGAAATCATAAATGCCTTTGTTATAAATAGTATGACCTGCTTCAAAAGTATATCTGATTACTAGTTGGTTCTTTGAATATGATTAGCGAATACACGCAAGTTTACGGAATAATTCCACGAACAAGTGATTAATATCTTGTGAACAATGTACAAAAATAAGCCCAATGTTGCATTATTTTTGTAAGTAAAATTTTAAATTCTCATTGTACCGCCTTAGCGTGCACATTTGATAAGGTGGATCTGAGATCTATTTCAGGTTGAACTTCTTACTTGAAGTGGATTGTATTAAGGGGCCATAGTATAGTAGTAGTGGATTGTATTAGGTACCATCAAACTTCTTATATAGACGTTTCTGTATACTTGTTTGGTGTTGCAAATGTCGATAGACGACGGTGACTACTTTCCATCATGTAGCCCGTTTGCCTTATAATTAGGCTTAATTATAAAAATACACGTTTGCTGTTTATGCCACAGCAAGAATATGGGCAGTAAATACTTCCTGCAAAAATATCCATGCATCCAATAACTATCATAACATATAAGCAAGCGGTGGTAATTAAAATAACACCCTTTTATACTCGAGATCTGTTTAGCAGTGAACTTCTAAAATGTGCAGGATGGTTGAAAATACGTTTCCATTGTAGACAAATGGAACGATTTTTCATCTTCACGAATTCGATAAATTCAAATGACTTCAGATAGTTACGGAAGATTGAAGAGATCCAGGTGCGAACGTAGGGTGGGACGGTAATGTATTCCTGACTCCCCGGGGAGAGATTCCCTGTAATCTTACACGTCAAGGAAGACATGATGTGCAACACACTCTTGGAAAACAAAAATATTCCTAAGCAATAAAAGTACACGTAACTTTTTACTCGGTTGCCCTAAAAAGAAGGGATATGTGTTTGGCACATAACCTAATGTATACGGTTTATGTATGCAGCCCACCTGATGGTAAGTGGTCACTGCAGCCCATGGACATCTGTAACGTAACCCTAGACAAAATCACAGTCCTATCTGAGGTAGGCCATAGATCCGTTGCTACTACTGAGGACTTAGTAGAAACGCCTCGAATAAGTATGTCTCTCTTACCGCACCCTTCAAACCAGAACACAGCAGCGCTTAACACTGTCGTTATGAGGCAGAAACCCCAGTAAGGCAGTGGTGCCGCCGGAGTCGAACCACAAAGGGTTCTACACATACCCAAGGTGAATGCACATTGCGAGAAAGTTAGCTGCAAACTATAATAAACCTGTAAAAGTATAGGTGGTTCTATTTTTCCCGCATTCTGGAGCGGGCGGTAACCTGCAGTAATTTTGTGTTAGGTATATTTGAATTTCACCCATATCCGAAATTATTCGAAATTTTAAATCCAAATAGGTTTTGGTTATGTTTACGGAGGTATAACATCCTTGGTTATACTTATATTACACCTCGAGGGCCTCAAGAGTTAAGATAGGTATATTTATACGAAAAGGATATTCACCTAGTTACCCATTATAGTTCAATATCTGCCAATAAAGTAAACCGCCCAAATGTGAAAGCGTATGTCACACTAATGTATCCCGGGCTCTCTAGGGTGGAATTTGTTATAATCTCGCACGTCAGGAAAGTAATAAAGCACCTATAAGTTACTATTT
>DWNY01002022.1:0-11624 GCA_018250635.1 Telegonus apastus
AGATATTATTTTGTATGGTTTTTAATATTTTTTGTTAAAATGATATTTTACGTTCATAAATAATTATGCTTACATAGACATTTAAATACGCCATGAAAGAAATTGAACGAATAATCAGAGAAAAACCTCGTTCCACTTTTAGATTTAGTAATTATTTTCACTGTTTAGGCGAAGGACTTCACTCGACATATAAAAATATTCCCTTCATACCTAACATAATATACGCAAGAGACAATCCTCATTAGCCTAATTTTACACACGAGTTAACCTTACATGTGTCGGCCAAAACATTATGCATCTTTCATAACTGGGTTAAATCGTTTTGTTAGGATGATAACTCGGTCAAGATCACCACAACCACCTGTATCGATTGCTTGAACTTCTTGGCTGCATAAAAGCTACGCATTTTATTCGCAAAACATCTAGTTTGTTCTTGATCTACAAATTCAAAGGTTAATTAAATAAACAACATAACATTGCACGGTCTGTTAACCTGTCTTGTCATCTCGTGCCGGTATTTTCCACAATGTCTGTTACTACCTATAATTTAAGACAAATTTAAAAATAGGCGGATATGGTAACATTGAACCTTCATTTTTCTTGTACAGTATACAAGTTTCGTAAGCGATGATTAAACACGGCACAGTAAATTACACGGATCAGATGAGAATATTGGGTCAAGTATGCCACAGGGTCAGTCTCATTTAAAAGTAGGTAATAATTTAAACATATTGTACGTCCAAATTAAAGTTGTACTACACGCCGACAGGTGCGAGGATACAAGCCAAATAATTCAGTGTCTTGTTAACGTATCTTGTCAATACATTTACGATTGCTACACGAATGTACGGCTTTTGTCATTATTTACACTATGTAAATTTTTGACTATTAGCAGCAGTCTTGAGCGTTTCAGTATTATTGTGTGGATGGTAAATATACTTATCACTTTAGAACTCTTTAGAACTTTAGAACTCTTAACTTATCTGAGCTTGATCACCGGTTTTAATTCGCGGCCACACACTATTATATAAACTGCATGGTACTTTACTACTTATATATTAAAAAAATATATATACAATAACATAAGCGGAGATCTAAAGCTTTTCTAGGCTCTGAACAACAACCTCTTTGATACTGATTGAATACATCAACACAAAACGCGCTCTGAGCGAGAACTCGCATTCAATATCAAAGAGAATATAATCACTGCGTACATATAATTCAATCGATGTCGATTTGCCCGTGACATTGAAAGTTGCAACAGGAAGCGATGTAAAACGCAGGCGCTGCCGCCCGGCAGTACTGCGCAGAGCCTAGGCAGCTAGAAACGGTGGGTGGGGGCCACGCATAACGGATTGATAGTCGAGACTTGACAGGTATCGAACATTCAAGTGCATTAAGGACTGGGTTTTGTGATTTATATTAATGGAGATTTGATTGAAACTACGCCGCAATGTTCGGAGTTATACCAACTGCAGTTTGGAGTCGAAGTTTGTTTCTGGTGGTCTTGATAATGTTTGATAACCATGAATAAATTGTGCGTAAGATATATGTATTTTGGGTTTTGTTAATGTGTTGTCGTTTTTGATTAATGGTTCACTTAGTAGCATGCTTATTAGACTTGTGTTTGAGTTATGATTTCGTAGCATACGTACATGCATCCTTTTACGATTATTTTCATTTGTGCTTGCAATGTGGGTGTGAGGGTGTTGTCCTTTCTGCTTTTCGACATTTTTCAATTTCTATCTTCGGCAATGTAAACAGATTGAAAATACAAATGCAGTTTACTTAAAATCGACACGCCGTGTCGTGTTTGAACTTTACATAGCCTTTGGGCTCAACACCCTGAAATTTGTTATTAACCTCTTGGGAATTCAAAATGAGTGTTTAACTTTTTCTAAATATTTTTTCAAATTTTTGTCAACAACGTTGTTAATGTAAACATGTAAACACTTTATTTCACTGTATTATATAAACATAAACAGCAAAAAACTTTTCAACTGTGATTAATCACTGTATTATATTTCTCTTTAGCTTGGGACCACCAACAAGTACCCAAACATTGATTTTTTATGTTTGTATTACGTTTAGAATTACAAACTTTGTAATACCAAACAGTAAGCAATGATTACAAATCACAACCAGCTGTTATATTCAAAGCAAAATTCCAGTACACCAGTAATGAGTACGACTATTCGGTTATAAATACTCTTTTAATATAACATCGGCAACAATGCCATAACCTACATACGAGTTACGCGTACAATCAATCGATAAATAAAAGTTCAGTGTATATTATGCTACTATGTCGCGGAATAAAATATCAAGGTAGAACTACCTATTCGTGATTCGTATACACTACTGCTACACCTGTTTCTGCCTTTTAACAATAGTGTCTACCTATATAGTGTCAGGAGATAGAGCTCGTAGACCCCCGTGACAGATGGACAGACAGAGACAGCGGAAAATTAATAATAAAGTTCCGCTTTTGCCCTTTGGGTATAGGACCCTAAAATGTAATTATTTTATACTGACAATAACCTTGAATACATGTCTTTGATTGTTTAAAACTCCCAAGGCCTTCACAGCCTTAACGATATGGGAATCGAACAATTAATTCAGGGAATTACTCTCAAGGCCTCGATTAATAAACAAGAGTAATCTTCCATTACGTAAATTTATTAACTTCGTTAAGTCTACTGTTAACTAGGCGACATTACGTTTGCAAAATATTATTACTTAATGATACAGGGTTGCTTAATCATAAGCAAACATAATTATATTCGAACCAATAAGCCATATGAATACTGAAATGTATAGTTTATTAGATACTTATATTCATACGTAAAGAAAATGAAAGTTATAGGAAAATAGAGATGAGTTTTATAGAAGCGTTTGTGTACCTACCTAATTGTTTTGTCATCATAAAAAGTTAGTATTTTTCGGATAAGTAGAGAATTGTCTTAAAAACGAAAAACCCGACTGCATACAAATAAATTGACTTTGATACCCATACTCATTATTTGGCCTCATCCCCCCTTTTTTCTCCTTTTTACAGGCACCATATTTAATATTATTAATTGTTGCCTATATCACTGTGACAACTGAGACGATTCTAACGACAGCTCATATGTTAAAATCCGTCAAGCTCTTTAGGCTTTAGGACGTGCCAAAGAAATGGACATACTCGTACATACATATATACATTCACTTGTAAAATATTACCCTCCTTCTCACGCAGTCGGGTAAAAATGCCTGAACAATTGCCGCACATAATGTGGTCCAAGAATATCATAATACAATTATTTGCTCTAGAAACTAGTTGAACATCTATTTGACTGCAATTTACATGTCATTACACTTACCATTTCGAGTTAAATGTTTGCACTCCGCCCACACCAGTCTGGAGTCTAGGGTATGATTGCCGCCTACACCTCTACCCAACAATGTTTTACTTGTAACAGACACCTACTTATCTCAGAGCATCTTCCCACCTTTGGCGTAATCTCTCATTCTGTATGATCTCAAAAACCCATACATTAATGTGATAAGATTTAATTTAAGAAGGCGAATGTTTTCTAAGTGTAGGCGGTTTGTTGTCTTTCATCGTAAATCGGATGTATTTAAACTTTCACCCAATTATTAATTTAATTTTTCCCTAATAAGGGATCGTACATTTTAGGGATTGAGGGAATATCGTAGAACTTTTTTAGTCATTATCGGACTCGTGCGTAGGCGTAAACTTACAGATTATATTGACAAAGGTCTATATTAAAACGCAGATATAACTAATCTACATCAATACACTTTAATGAATAAAATGGTTTTTATATAAATTAGTGAAAACGAAGCAGTAAGCTATCTATTTTTCCTTTTTTGCCATCCTTTTTTTTGGTAGTAGATGGTATAGATCAGCTTTGATGTTGCCAATTATTAAGAAATATGCAAATCCATGTTTTTTTTATTTATAGTCGATTTTCAAGCGTTGGATGAACTCAAGTATATATTAATTATTAAACTTACACCTAACACTATGGGAAATTATTCACTCCAACATCTTGTCCGCTTAATAAACATACAATTTATAACAGCGTTTAAAGCAGTTACCTTTATAAATAACTTTCCCGGTACATCGCAAAGAAAGTACCTTAGAAATATTTCTAAGGATCGTCGCGCATGTGTAGCATGGCTTGAGAGTGCTGAAAATAGAAGTGCCCGGCGCGTGCCGTCTTGTTATGCCGCGTCCATATGTGTAGACTCGTTTGGACTTAAACAAGAATGAGTGAGCACAAACGTGTGGATTTCCTTAGAGTTGCTCTCGACACCGATCACGAAGCCAATCTCGATCAATTGGAATTGAGTCGTCACTAGTGCCAATCGAGTTCAATATTGGGTGGTTAATGGGTAGACTAAAAGTAATTTACTAAACCAAGTCACGTAAATTTGTTATATAAACCTTTATTTGACATTTGCTCATACCGATCAATATAACAGAATATAACGACACCATTAGTGGCCAGTAATGTAGAATTTATTTTAAAAGTAGGAAATGACGTTTGACGGATTGGATTGAAATTGGGATTGGAATTGACATTGGTTTCGTGAGTAGCACTACAGATCGGCGCCAAGCGCTTGCAAGCGTACGCAAGCTAATCCAAACGCTTTACACACAATGGCGTTTGCAGAGGTTTACCGAGCCTTGCCACACGTGGGAACGCGGCATTAGAAAGTTGGAGAGTCATTCCTAAGACACGGTCGTGCTTATGTCAGTTTTGTTGCGTTCCTATCTTTATTTACGGAAGGAAATATTCGCGATTGTTATCGACAATGATATAATAGAACAGCTTTTCATGTAGCGAAATTATATAACTAAGATTTTATGTATATATAAGTAATCTCCAACACCTAATGAGGAATATCCTAAGTTTAACATGTACATCTGTGTGTCTGTTTGTAATATTATAGCCCCCAAAGAGTTGAACCGATTCTGATTTCGGTTTTGTTTGAAAGATATTTCATCGATAGTTATGGTTAAAGAAAATCATTACAAACTTCAGCTCTTTTCTTGTTGGAGTTGTTATTTTTTATTTGTTTTCTTGAGCATATTATACTTTCATCGTGTTATTTTGCTTAAATATTATTGAACCTTGAAAAACAGTACGTGATTTTTACGTTTATCTTAAAATAATTTAAGTACAGATATACAGCGGAAACATTTTTTGGCAGCGTTCAGGTTCGACTGAACTGATATTTTTATTTGGCGCCAAACGTAAATAAAGCGTGACATTTTCCGCCAAATTTATTGCTATTGAAAACGACACTGGTCGTGTGGTGCAACACGCGAAATTGTCGCGAGTTGCCAAAATACTCACTGGAGTCACTGGTATCGGCCACGTGGTCAAATGATAGATTTGTTACCCTATACATAAATCGGTCTCTGCTCTCAATAAACTGTATGTTATAAAGGCTGTCAAATAAACACACCAGCCACACCTTCTGCCTTACAACAAGAGTGTTCAGCGTTGCTAAGTTCTGGTTTGAAGCGTTTAGTAAGGAAGATAAACTTATCCCAGGCATTCCAACTTGGTCCTCAGGGGTACCACTTACCATTAAGTGAACTGCAAGTTTATTCTTCCATGACATAAACTTATAGACATGATATAAAAAGATACTTTTCTCGTCAATTATACCGATTTTGCAATGTACAAAAATTATGCACACATATGTATAACATGCATTTGATGAGTTGTTACGTTATTCTACGATACTAAAAATGTATTAGGGCTCTGAAAATCACTCATCTACATATGTGCAATATACATATGCTTCAATGCTAGTTTCCAACAGGCTTTGATTAACGCAGTTTTTTGGTCCATGATTACAGTTACGTGTGTATCCTTTATATTGCCGACTCTACTCCGAGTTGCAAAGAAAATCTTGCACAAACAACACAAAGAACACAAAAGGTACAATATTGGTACGCCCAACAACAAAAGCGCAATATGTACGTAAATTTTGATGGAGGTTTCATCTTCTGAGAGTAGTCAACAGAGCTTGTTCGAGTTTTACTTACAACATATAATTAACGTGTTCTATATTTCAGAAATATTAATAAGTTGAATTTTCTAAATGTTACATATCCCAAATTTATTGCATAAAATTACACATCAACATTTAATTTAACCAAAGCTTTAATTTTCCTAGCTATTTACAGTTAATAGCGTATGACTACATAACGTACGTAATTTCAATGAACGTACATAATAACGTGGTACATTTCACATTTACATATATGACAGACTAATTACGTCGGCATACCGAACTCCAATATTAATACGAAATCGTATGGAACACGGCAATAATGAATCACAACCTCTTGCATTTTCTGTCGTACGCTAATTATTCAATGTCTAGGTTATTCAACCGCTGAGTGAGTCTACTGAGTAATGACGCACGTTGATTCTATTTTGTAAATACTAGGCATTCCTTTTAATTTCTTATTGAGATATAAGAAATCCGATCCTAAAATACCTTTCGTGATTAACTATAAACTTCTTCAATAATGATATTTATAAAACGGTAATTATATTACAAGATTTGTACATAAACTTGTGTTATACTGACTCTGTATTATTGTCACAAGAGAATTAATTAAAGTTGAATCTGATACTTGTCAAATATCACCCCGCAGGTGTTTTGACTATCTTTAAGTTAATACAAAATTCATATCTATTAGTCTATTAAAGTATCTGGCAATCTTAATCGGCAGTTAATTTAAAATGAATAATAATCTATCTATATTTTCAGTTACTATGCTTCTATTCATAGCTTTGTTGACTAGGAAATGTTCAACTGTCACTATATCTGGTACATGTTAACTGTACCTAGTCTACTGACGTACGCCTCCGTCAATTTTGTATGAAAGGCACGACGGACGTCATTCAAGGCGATTTGCGACTAATGAATGAAATTCAAGCGAGATTGCCAACCGAGGACCAAGCGACTAGCCACCTTACAAAATTTAATACTTGGAACTGATTCAAGATAAGAGTCTGAATTCTTGTCTACCCAATTTATATTAATTATGAAAATTCCGTAACATTATTTAAGTTAACAAAAATGATAATAATCTTCACTACATACCAAATAATTAAACATTCTTTTAAATTCCGTTTTTAATTTATTGTGTCTGTTGACTCAATCAAAAAATGCATTTACTCACGCAAGTGGGCGGAAAGCGGGTACGAAATAAGATGGTAAAATGTTTACGACTTCTGCACAATATTTAATAACGTGTGCACGCAAATCGGAGAAAAAAAAGTGTGATATTAATATACTTATAATATTTATATATTGTTTCAGACGTGCGCAAGTTTCCGCTATCATGAGGGACGAGCGTGCCAGTCCGCCACGCGTACGCATTGCCGTCATTGGCAGCTCCCGAGTTGGCAAATCTGGTAAGCACTCTACTGTCGACACCTCGATTCATACATAGCATACATTCCTTATATTCCACTTGTTTATTTCCACTGCCATAGCCACTGAGAAGAGTGCGGATCTCTTCTCTCACCTTTTACTCAAATTAACCATTTTGTATTTGCTTTGTATTTAATTACTTGAACGTCGTTGCCTTATGCGAAAGGTTAATTTCAACACCTTTGGTATAGTATCAAATTGCAACTTAATCGCGTAAACACAATCAATATAGTCATTGGAAAAGTTGCCAATTTCGTATTTATTTATAATGATTGACCATATATTAAGATACTTCATAAATTTATATATTGCCTAAACCATTTCATTATAAGTGCGGCCAAATTGGTGAAAAATGCTTCAGACTTCCCCCAATAGTGAAAAGTACGTGAAACATTTCAGACATAATTATTTTTTACAAAACGACTTCTGTATTAACTATTAACTTCATTATAAATTACTTATACTAGATACTTCAATAAAACTAAGCTTCTTTATAAGTATAGATTATATAAACACTATTTGTAAAACTGAATTTATTTCCGCGTTATACTTTTGACATAACCGTGTGCAATAAAACCAATAAATTACAACACGATATTTTAAAAATGTGAAGCGTGTTGAGAATCGGGTCCTCATAAAATATAGTCTTAAATCTACTGTTTGTTGATATCATCTAGTGACCCAAATGCCTGAGAGCGCTGTCATAACTCAAAAGGTTTAATGATCTACGAAAAATATTTTCTCCACACTCACCGTATTTTTACTTGTGCGGAACACGAACCTATCTAAACTTCGCCTAGTTCTACATTTTATTTGCTATAAAATGTTACATTCTACTTTTATAATTAGATATTCACAAGTATAACACAGGTTTTTTAATAAGGAAGTAGACTCGCAGAAACTGTATGTTACAATGACGGAAGTACGTAAAAATGAAAATAACATATTACGAACGTCTTTTTCAACTCATGTCTTTTATTAGTTTTGTTCGTATGTTTGTATGTAACCGATACTTTGAATGTGATTTAGAAACTGTAACCGATTTAGAAACGTCAGATTAATTTGAAACTTTTCATACTTATCAAGGAACGATGACAATGCAATAATATGAAAAAAAATAAAAAAAAGTGAAAAATAAAATTAGTTGTTAAAAAGACAAAAAAACGCTTATGTGTTAAAACGAACTAAAAAGTGAAAAATAATTATTGAAAAAAGCGCGTTGTGCATGGTGCCAAATATATCAAAAGCGCTTTTATTAATTTAACTATTAATTTTATGTAGATCATTGTACACCTCTGCTATAACTCTACTTTAGAACTATTAACAATCTTATGCTTTAGAAAACGTAGATTTATGTAAATATACAAAGCTCGTGCCAAAACATTTTATTTACATACCTACAATAAGGAATCAGTACAAATCAACACAATTTGATTTAACAAGGCCGGAAAGCTATTACATAAAACCACCAAAAGAAAGTTCTAAGAAAAAGTAATTAAAAAAATAATCGTAGGCTTTCCTTAATTGCCTCTCCAGAATACCATGACATCACTCGCCCCAGATGATATAACACAGCTTTACTCCAGTGACCCATTCCACTCGGTGATGTAATAAAAGTGGCACTGTTTTCTCTAACAACAAGCCAAGCAATACATCTTCAGTAATGTACTATAAAGAAAGCGGTCAGATGAATTAAATCAGTGTTGGATTGCGGTCTTACATCTTAAGAACGTTTGAAATTCTGTTGATGTTGTTGTTTCAATTTGTTGCTACGAACCAGATTGGGATAGGTCTACCAGAACCTGATTACAATTGTGTCATCTAGTGTGTCATCTAGGAGTATAACATTAATTAATTGTAATTGTTATATATTAATTCGAACCATAAAATAGATCTACATCAAATGGACGATAGCGGTCTTCTTGGGTTTGCTATGAACTTTCTTTTTGGTATGAACGGGCAAGTAAAATAAACTTCTTCCTGAGGGCTTATTCTCGGAAGCTGAGCGCTATGACATGGGGCTTTTCAAGAAAAGGGCTCTTTTACTAAGCCGACAATTTATTGGAAACGTTTTGGTGTTGCTAATGTACATAGGTTATGGTGACAGCTTTTCGGCATTTAGTTTAACTATAAAAGAAATACACTGTTTTTTCAATATATAAACGCAACAAAGTAAAACATTGCATTAACAAAGTAAGAAGGCATAGTTTAAATAAAAATGAATAATTATTACAACGTCTTTATTTTGTTTCAGCTCTCATTGTTCGTTACCTAACGAGGCGATACATTGGGGAATACCACTCAAATACAGGTAATACATTATTATGCAAATTTATAGTAAATCTGTAAATAAACAATATGTTCAGAAGTTATGTGAATATATTTTCTGAAAGTTTATTTTCTTGAGCTGTCTGTGATTTCACATTTCCTCATCGTAATCTCAAGGAAACATTGGGAAATACACATGCATCCAAGCAAAACTAAAATGAAGTAAAGTTTTGGTCTGCAAGCATAATCGCTCGCAAAAGCTAGTCATGTCTGAATTATTTTAGCCTGTAATTACCTATTTTAATAATTATTATTTTGTTTCAGATCTTCTATATAGACAGACGGTGCCAATCAACGGCACTCCAATAGAACTAGAAGTAATAGATGTGTCCGGCTCCAATCCAGACAAATTTCCCGCTGAACAGGTAAAAAACTAGATAAACGCTTCAAACTCTTATTTGTACTTACTCCGTGAACTGTGGATCCGTAGATACCATGGACAGACACAAAGACAATTAATATACTCATAATGTTGACCAGGGAACCGCAGTATGCACTCAGCTTGATTATTAATTTAGATTCTTAAAGATCTGCATCAGAGAAAGACAAATTATCATTAACAGTAAGAAATACGTTGCATTTCATATGTTAGTAATTCGTTTTGCTTGAAATATATAATACGCCATTAAACACTGAGAGACATAGAGCATTCAGTATCAGAATGTAGGTTAATGCAGTTATGGTCCTCGGTTCCCAATATTCTTCACCTTCACGGAATTCAATGCACGTTAACTGCGACCTTAGTCTAAACAATAATACTAATACTAAATCACTAAGATTAGGGATGTTCGAGATTTCTTCGAGATAAAATAATTCCACGAGGTTGCGGTGTTATGGGCGTATCGCCTACGTACGACGTACGCGTATCAATAACAACAGTTGGTTTGGATTTCTTTCGCCTTGAATTTTACTACAGAATTTTATTCATGAACTCAGCGTAAACAACCAGTTATATCTACGTATATTAGGTGTTTCGTCATATGAGCGGATGCTTCTTTGCCTACGCAGTATGTGGCCAAATAAGCTTTTCTCTGAATAATTTTATGCGCGATAAACCGACTGTTTAGTTTACAGATTTTTTTAAATATTTATCAAATGAAACTTTACGTTCATGGTATACTTATTAGGGATACACAACGATGAAATAAATGATGTATTAAAACAGAAACCTTGTTCTAAAATTAGGAGGAAAAATACACGAATCTTACAAATCATGTACCCACTACGAACACAAAAGGAATGAATTGTTAGAGCAACTGTAATAATTACGTATGTTTATGGGCAGTCTGGAACGAATCAAAACGGAGTTGCCGTAGACCCTTCCGCAAACAAAATCGAATATTAAGCGGCAACTGAACCCGTTTTATGTTCTAACAAGTAGGTTAATCGCAAATATAATGGGAGTTGTATGAACAGTGGTCTCCAGCCGTTCTAGTGACCTGCACAGCTAACGTATGAGTCACTGTTTACAGAGCTACATATTGTAAATCATGCTCTCACCTCAATTGATCTTTGGACCGCTATTACATATAAAAGTAATGAATTATTTAGTTCACAATTACTATTGAACTCTCAAGTGGTTGAGTTTAGGTCACAATCCACAACACTGAATACTTACGAATTGATAATTAAAGTGTGAACGAAGTGATAGTGTAATCATTAGATACTCGGGCTCTTATTTGGACACGAATCTACCTACCTTCGTTGGAAATCAACGATTGCCTATACGGTGAAGGAAAACATTAGCAATTTTTAACGTGTATCAATTATGAAATAATGAGCATGCATAACAAAAAGTGTTAATTGAAATGAGCCTTGTC